>PVIY010017168.1:0-50032 GCA_004026745.1 Myrmecophaga tridactyla
TGACTCTTAGGCCTAATTTTAAGTAGGCTTGACCTATCCTTTGTGAGGTTAAGTTTCATATGAACAACCCCCAAGACTGGGGGCTCAGCCTATAGCCTTGGTTGTCCACACTGCTTGTGAGAATATCAAGAATTCCACTTGGGAAAGTTGAATTTTCCCCCGTTCTCACCATTCCCTGAAAGGGACTTTCCAAATACTTTTTTATTCACTTTTCAAATCACTCTGGGATTTATCTGGCATCACTCTGGAACTGCCAGACTTTTCTACAGCCACGGCACCATTGTACATTCTCATAGTAGTGAATAAGCGTCCATATTTCTCCACATTCTCGCTTTTTCCATTTGCTAAAGCTGCTGTAATAAAATATACCAGAAATGGGTTGGCTTTTTAAAAAATTTTTTTTTATTGTGGAATATAACATGTATACAAAAAAACAATAAATTTCCAAGAACATTTTAACAAGTAGTTATAGAAAACGTTTTAAAGTTTGGTATGGGTTACAGTTCCATGGATTTCATTTTTTCTTCTAGCTGCTCCAAGACACTGAAGACCAACAGAAATATCAATATAATGATCAGCAGTCATACTCATTTGTTAAATCCTATCTTCTCTGTTACATTTCTGCTTCTCTTTAAATAATATATATACATAAAAGCAATAAATTTCAAAGTACATTGCAACAATTAGTTGGAGAACAGATTTCAGAGTTTGGTATGGGTTACAATTCCACAATTTTAGGTTTTTATTTCTAGCTTCTCTAAGGTACTGGAGGCTAAAAGAAATATCAGTATAATAATTTAGCACTCATACTTATTTGTTAAATCCAACCTTCTCTGTATAACTCCACCATCATCTTTGATATTTCCCCCATTTTTTAGGGGTATTTGGCCTGTGCCCATCCTAACTTTTTCATGTTGGAAGGGGCTGTTGATAACATGAGATAGAGATATGGAACTAGTTCATGTTCTGGAAGGGCTGGCCCTTTTGCATTTCAGGACTTACCTTGTCCAGGGACCCATCTGGAGGTTGTAGGTTTTGGAGAGTTACCCTAGTACATGGAACCTTTGTAGAATTCTATATATTGCCCTAGGTATTCTTTAGGATTGGCAGGAATGGTTTTGACTGGGGTTTGGCAAGTTATGATAGGTAGTAATGTCTAACTGAATCATGCATAAGAGTGACCTCCAGTGTAGCCTCTCGACTCTATTTGAACTCTCTCAGTCACTGATAACCTTATTTGTTACACTTCTTTTCTACCTTTTGGTCAGGATGGCATTGTTGATCCCATGGTGCCAGGGCCAAGCTCATCCCTAAGGGTCATCTCCCACGCCGCCAGGTAGACTTTCATCCCTGGATGTCATGTCCCACGTAGCGGGGGAGGGCAGTGGTTTCACTTGCAGAGTTGGACTTAGAGAAAGGCCCCATCTGAGCAACAACAGAGGTCCTCCGGAGGTGACTCTTAGGCATACCTAAAGGTAGGCTAAACTTCTCTGCTATATGCATAAGCTTCATAAGCTTCACAAGTGCAAGCCTCAAGATCAAGGGCTTGGCCTATTGATTTGGGTATCCCTAATATTTGGCATTTTCTGGGGTTTCCCCGTTGGTAAGGTTTAATTGTTCCATAATTTTTCTCCCATCCCTCAAAGGACTTTTCCAATGCTTTTTTAAATATTTGCTTAATATAGTCCAGTATGTATCCAAGCATTACATTAAGCTAAACAGGGTTAAAGGCTCTCATTCTTATTCTGGGATCCCTGTGTTTGGATTGTTTAAATCATCTACCCAGACAGGTTGAGTTAGCTTATGTGCTTCAGAAAACCTAGGTTTTGGATATAATAAAACTTTTTTCCTTTGGTCTCACAGAGTAGATGAAGTTGTAAAATTCAGGCGATGTCTTCCTTACTCCTATATTCTGAATTACCTTAATCCCAATCCGATTGGTTTCATTCTTATTTCTAAATACCAGGTTATACATATATAAAACAGCTACTCAAAATCCAGAAATAACAATTACCATTCCAGACTAAATGCTATAAGAGCTTATAACCTAGACCCCAGTTTTCTTATAGGTATTTTTTAAATGAGATCATGCAATATTTGCTCTTTTGTTTCTGGCTTTTTTGCTTCACCAAATGTCCCACAGGTTCATTCACATCGTTGCATGCCTCATAATTTCATTCATTTTTGTAGCAGCACTGTTTTTGGTCATATGTTTATACCATCGTTCACTTCTACTTCTACTTCTCAGTCAGTACATCTTTCAGCCACCTCTTTCTCCTGGGCCTCATATATAACGGGCTGGTATTTACAATGGGGATTAATTAGCTTATAAATTTATAGTTTTAAGGCCTGAAAATGTCCAAATTAAGGCATCAGCAGGATGATACTTTCTCTGAAGAAAGGGTGCTGGCATCCAGGACACCTCTGTCACATGGGAAGGCACTGGCCAGTTGTCTACTGGTCCTTCTTTTCTGGGTTTCATTGCTTTCAGCTTCTGGTCCAGTGGTTTCTTCTCTGAGCTTCTGTTTGGGTCCTCTTATCTTCTGTGGGGCTTTTCTCTCTAAGTTTTCTTGGCTTTTTCTGTCCTTTATCCTCTCATAAAGGACTTCGTAAAAGGATTAAAAACCACTTTGCATGAGGTGGGTCACATCTCAAATTGAAATAATTTAACCAAAAGGTCCTACCCACAACAGGTCTCTGCCCACAGGAAGGATTAAAAGAACGTGGCCTTTTCTGGGGTACATAACAGTCAAACTAGCATACTCTCCAACACTTGTACTTATCTATTTTTAACAAATAGTAGCCATTCTAGCGGGCATGAAATGGTACCTTGTGATTTTGATCTGTATTTCCCTGAAGCCAGTGATTTGAGCAGTTTTTCATGTGTTTTTTGGCCATTTTTCCCTCCTATTTGGAGAAATGTCTTTTCAAGTCTTTTGCCCATTTTTTAATTGGGTTGTTTTTCTTTTTATTGTCAGTTTGTAGGCTTTTTAAAAATATATTCTGGATCTTAAACCCTTATTGGATATGTGGTTTCCAAATATTTTTTTCTATTATGTAGGTTGTCTTTTCACTTTCATGATAAAGTCCTCTGATGCATGAAAATTTTTTTATTTTAATGAAGTCCCAATTACCTGTTTTTTTTTCCTTTGAGTCCTTTTTAATGTGTCATGTTTCACTTGTAAAACAAGTGTTTTTTTTTTTTAAATAGTATGAAGTTTTCAGAACAGAGGAAGAAGAAAAAATTAAATCTCAGGGACAGGATGTTACCTCATCAGTATATTTCATGAAGCAAACAATCAGCAATGCCTGTGGAACAATTGGACTGATCCATGCTATTGCTAACAATAAAGACAAGATGCACTTTGGTAAATAATTTTTCATTACAACTATTTTTTCCCCTAAGATATAAGTTAATTTCATTGAGCAGTAGGGGGTGCTGTAATTCATTCTTTCAAACTAGGAAGTAAAGCATTTCCCCATTTCAAAGTTTCTATGGTCTTTATGAGATGTTTATATTAGAATTTAAATTTAATTTGTATTGAATTCTGAATTTTTATTATAATGCCCAGCTTAACGATGAAAGTGTTTTACCTGGCAAGTAGTTAACGTGCTTTTAGCATTTTCATATATTATTATCTTTGAGGTATCAAGCCTTGCAATGTTGTCAATTTTACCTTCTTTAATACTTTCAGAATCGGGTTCAACCTTGAAAAAATTCCTGGAAGAATCTGTGTCAATGAGCCCTGAAGAAAGAGCCAGATACCTGGAGAACTATGATGTTAGTACCATCATTCTATGTTGATCTCATGAATGGGGAAGGTTACGTGGGATTGTCGATTGTGTTTGTAGGTTTGTCTTGAAATTGTAGTTTTGAGCAATTATGGATTCTGTTTTATTTCTTAAAAGGGCTTTTTGTACTTTTCAACTAACATTATCTGAAATATCTATATATATTGATAAATTACCACTTCTTTTCTATATCCAGAACTGAACAAGAGGAAAAAAAACAGTTTGATTTACACAGTAATAGAACATCCAATTTTTGAGTATTCTGAACCACTCCCTTCTGTATGGTAAATATATGCCTGATAATACCCTATGTCTTTTTTACTGGGAATTTGGAAAAGTCTGAAAATGAATAGAAAAATAAAGATTCAAAGGTAGATATCAGACCATATTCTAGCTACTTTAGCAGTGTAATGGTTTCTTTGAATGTGGCCATAATTCTATACAATGGCCATATAATCTAGTTTTAAATAATTAGTTATACAACTTCATAGAATTGTTTTAAAATGGTTAAGATTTATTTTTGAATTCTGTTTTTCTTTGAAGGTTTTTTTTTACCTTTTAATAATTTCATTAAGTAGATTGTAAATTCTTTTAAATTAGAGGCAGTATATTATGTAGAGTATTTGGCTACAACAATGCCTTGTGCAGAGTTTGTGCCCAATAAACTAATTGATTTCATCATGTTGTTTTAGTATTCCAGTATACTCATGATTATTTTTAATTATTTTACTTTTAAAACCTGCAGGTTTCATAAAACATCTGTATTTTACATGAAATTAAACAACATAAATATTACTTTTAATCCCACCAATGAGGGGGCGTCTCCATTAACAAGTTTTTTAGGGAGTGTATATGTATGTATATACATAATTTTTTTGAGCAAATTTTGATCACACTATAATATTCTTTTATAGCTTGCTTTTTCATTTAACTTATAACATATTACATGCCAGTAAGTATGTATTGACATCATCATTTAATGGCTGCATAGCTTCACATTGTAAAATATTTCACTTAACCAATAAATTTTTAGAGATTTAAAGTTTCTACCTCTTTTTACTATTTAACAAAATTGCAAAATACTTCTTTGTAGCTGAATTTTTTCAAATATACTTAATTGTGTATAATTTATATGTAGATATAAAATTCTTAGAGGAGAAATAGTTGGGTCAAACAGTTTGCATGTTTTTAAGGCCTTGAATTTATTGCTTCATTGTCATTCATAAAACTTGTACTTTTACCTATAATTTACTAGTGTGCCAGTTTCTCTGCACCTTTGGTACTATAGGAGCTTTTTTTTTTTTTAATTCAAGAAACCCAATACTCTAGCATGTTCTTTGTTCCACCTTTCTAAACTACCTTCTGAAGCTGCATGATTAAGCAAATTGCTACAGAGAAGTATATAACATGGAGAAACAAATGAGATAAGCTTATTCAGTCTCTATATGTAAGATGCCCACTTTATTCTAGTCTTGATTGAATAAACTGTTAAGTGTTAGTTCTAACAAATATGTTAAGTGACTACTACTAAGATCCAGAAATAACAAATAATCAGCTGTGTGTTTCCTAAATCTTCAGAGATTTGTGGGTTGGAAAGTACAGCAGTTTATTTGGCTACTCAGATAGCATTTAAAAACATCTAGTGTTAAACTGTTCCTTAATTTCCCCCAATTTTTTGTTTCTCAAGACTGCAGATGTTATAACTTAGCTTGTTTGTTGTGTTGTTGTTTTTCATTTAAAAAGTTGGGTATAGGGCAGCTGCCGTGGCTCAGCAGGCAGAGCTCCGACCTGCCGTGCTGGAGGTCTGGAGTTCGATCGCTGGTGTCTCCTGCCCATATGCAAATTTAAAAAAAAAAAAAAAAGTTGGGTATAGTGATGTTTCCTATAAATGCTTTGTATTCTTATTACAGGCTATCCGAGTTACTCATGAGTCCAGTGCCCATGAAGGTCAGACTGAGGTATTTCACGTTTTTTAAAAACTTCTTGCTATGAATAAATTTAACCACAGTGTTATTGTATGAAATGTAGTTTTAGAAAATTACTTGGATTTTTTTTTTTCCTTGGAGTGAATTTGCCTATGCAAAAGTAGTCATAAAATAGCACAAGAATAGATTTTTAAAAAGTAATATCGTGCTACTTTGACTTCTGCCATCTCAGTTTGCCTTATAATTTGCACAGACTGAAGATTTTGTGTTTCCTTTGGCAAACAGGTGGCCTGCATCTTCCTTACCAGATACCTTTGACTTCCAAATATTTTGAGAAAAGTATCTACCGTGTAGTACAAATAGGTAGCTTGTATGATTTTGACAAGGCATCAGCATACCCAATCCAGCAAAACTCTATCATTGTCTTTGCTCACTAAATCTTTTATTGGGCAATGTGAAAATCATTACCTTATTTACTTCATTAGCTAATTCTTAGGCTGGATTGGCTTTCCCCTCCTTCCTTTTCCTCTTTTTTTATTCAATAGGGTTTCCTCCTTGCCTCTTTCCATTTTGTCTTTCTTTCTTTCCTTCTTTTTTTTCCTTCGAGTCTTCCCTCTCCCACTCTTGGGGGAGTTTGTCAGAACTATTTTAGTCAAAATGAATAAAATTAATTAAAACCATTTGATATGTTTACAGCAATTTAAGTGTTTAACACTAGAAAATGACAGATTTTCTTCTTTCTTATCCTGAATGTGACCTGAAACCATACTACATCATGAACAAAGATGACATTGCCTTTGTCCTTTAATAATACTCGAAAAAAATACCTGATTTTAAAATAGTGATTATAAATTAAACTGTAATCAAAAAATTTTTTGAAAGTGGAAATAGTTTGATACTATAATATGACTCAAGTTTCTTAGATATACTAGTTAACTGTGAATGTTTATACTAAAACCATTTAAGAATAGGCACATGAATTTTCCATATAACTTAACTTCTTGGTTGCTCTCAGATTATGCTTTCGATTTTGGCTGAGTTTGTATTTACATGGAGAGACCCATGCAAGTAGTATGTCTTAAGATACAACTGCAAGTGGTTAAGACATCACCTGGATGTTCCACCAGTATTTTAAAATGCATTTGTCTTTATTTGAGCATATTATCTTATGTTTTACACTGTTTTCTTCCCTTTTTTTAATTCCTTTTTTTTTTTTTAATAGTTCCACCATCCATTTCCCCCTTATCACTGACAATACAAATTTGTGTAACTTCTTTCCTGGAAGATTAGCTTCTTTTGTAGATTCTCAAACTTTAATCTTTTTTCTAATTCTCATTCTTTTTTTTTCATTCATTTTTATATAGTTCTGCCAGATTACCTTTCTTGAAAGGTAACCCAAATCATTTGGTTACTTAAATTTCTCTAGGGGTCCCCTAGGGTATATAGTAGTGATTTTCAAGGTGGGTTGGAGATAGAGGTTATGATTTCCTTGGAGGGCTTTTTCAAGCTGTGATCCCACAATAATAAATCACTTCTGCTCCCCACAGTTGAGAATCACTGCTACTGTGAGCCATTTTATTGATGTATGTTATAGCTCTAAAGTGTATTGAGATGACAAAAGTGTTGAGAACCATACCCCATGCCTATGCAGTAAATTTCGGCATCTTTAGTCTAACTGCATTCAAAGTTTTCCAGATCCCCAGTCTAACTTTTCAACGGTGTTTCTCTTTAAATATTTTTCTCTAGCCAACCTTCACTTTATTATTGCTATGCTTTGCCTCTTATTTCCCTTTGTTTAAAATGATTCCTTCTTTCAGTCTCTGCATTTCCTACCTCTACCTGTCCTTTAAGACTTTGCTTAAATACTACCTTCTACATGAAACATCCCTGATTCTAGACCTGGATGTACTTTATCCATTCTGTGAACTCTTTTATGAGGCTTTCATTTGCATTTTGGATATTTATTTTCCTATTTTTTTTTCATTTATGTAGGATGCATATTTTTTACATTCTAACAACTCAAATTAGGATGTATTTACAGTTGATGTCATAGGTTTGTACTTGGTGTTATTATTCCATTCTTAGTGGTGTATAATATGATGAATCTTATAATCGATAGTGCTTTATATATAATGAAATATGGTATAATATCTCCTTTACTATACTGTAAACTTTTAGGCCCAGGATTGGTATCTGATTCATTTGGGAATGCTCCAAAGTGTCTAGCACAACTCTTTGCATATAAGGACAATACATATTTTTTAAGTTTACTTGATTTAGCTCAAAACCGGCCTAATGGTATAAGAACTATAAAAGAAGGCTAAGTCTTAGTTTCCTGTAGCCCCAGAGGTAAATAAGACATACCCATTAGCCATTGTTCCTTAAGAGGGTGCTATTAACATTTTAGACAGGAGTCAGTTCTTAGTTGTGTGGGACTGTTTTGTGCATTTCAGGGTAGATTATAGTGACCTCTAGTCAGTCATGTTAGTAACAACTCCCAGTTGCTGAGAGAACCAAAAAACTATACGCACGCATTTCCAAACCCAATATCAGCCAGCTTTAAACCCCATTTCAGGTTCATCTACCATTTATGGGCGTAAAGGTCTTTGACATATTATCTCCATCGCACTCTTAGTCTAGTATACAGGTCTCTGTGCATTCCAACAATACACCTAGATCTTTCCCACCTTTGAACTTTCTAATGATCTAATACTCTTCTGACTCCATCTCTTTGCAAGCTGTTTCCTCATCCTTCAGGTCTCATCTTAAAAATGAGAGGCCTTCTTTCATTGCTGTTAAGTAGATATACCTCTGTTATATTCTATCATAAAATCCTGTTTATTTTCTTTCTGGCACTTTTTAATAATCTGTGGTAAGTTTTTTTGTTGTTGTTTTTTTATGTTTTATTCTGTTCCGTTACTAGAATATAAGTTCCATGAGGGTATGGGCATTATTTTTCAAGTTCACTATTGAATCCCCAGGAAAGTTCCTGGTATGTACTAGAAATTACATAGTAAAAACATAAGGAGCCCAGGCTCTGTGTTTATATCCTGACTTCACTACTTACTAGCATATCCTGACTTCACTACTTACTAGCATAGGCAAGCTGTTTCCTTCATTGTAGAATAGGTATCATGTCATCTACCTTACGGAATTGTTATGAAGGTTAATTAGTTAATCATACAAAGTACCTGGCGTTTAATGAACATTCAGTAAATGTTAGGTGGCAATTTTATTTCACGAGGCATTCAGAAAAATTAATAGACTGGCATAGGATGAGGCTGAAGTAATGGGATGAAGCTATATCAAGGGAGGCTTTGGATTTTATACGCAATCGAGAGTCACCGAAAATAGTATATTTAGTTTTCAATGCATTGAGATTATAGTGTTTATTGGGTCGTCTGTGGGGTTCCTGTGTATAGTTGTATATAGGAGTCCAAAGCTCAGGGGAGATATCTGGAGTCTTTTGGATTTGAGTAGTAGGTAGAGCTCAAGCATTCTATAGATGTAGAATAGTGGTTGGCCAACAAATCTCTGGATATGTGGGTGTTAAGGAGTGCATAGAGGAAGGGAGCCAATGGTAACAGTGTAAATGGTATAATAGCAATGGCGATTCTAGCTGACAACATTGGTACTCCTCAGCATTTTTATGGGAAGGAAGGAGGCAGAAGTCTTACTGCATGCAAAGATTTATAGACTAAACGAGAAATCAGCAAGTTGAATCACCAAAATACAGTAATCTATGAAGAAGATAGGCCGTAGTTTGCTGACCCCTGCTATAGACTAATTATTTATTTACTGGTATGTTTTTTCTTATCCCACCATAACACAATTGTCTGGAAGACTTTGGCTAATCCAGAAATTTGAACAGTTGTTCTGTCTCACTTATGCTTCCTTAAATTGGACTGAAAGATATTGCTTTCATTTTTCACTTAAGATTGGAAAGATAAAAGAACAGATTGGGATTAAACCTTCAAAAGTGAAGAGAGGTTTTTTCTTTTCCTTTGATTTTCTTCTTGCTACAGCCACCATTTTGTATTCTATTCTAGGTAAGGAAAATAAAATAGTATTACTGGACTTGGTTTTCATAATGATGTTGCAGAAATGCTTGATATTATTATGTACCATTTAATTTTTACAGCAACCTCATAAAGTTTAGATATTATTATCTCCCTTTTACAGATGAAACACCTGAGGCATAGAAAGATTTAGCTGCTTTCTCAAGGCCACACCTAACTGGTGAGGTGTACAGCCTGAATTTGAGCTCAGGCAGTCTGGCTGCAGAGTCCAAATTCCAGTCCTTTTCTCCTAACTCCCAACCACTAAACACACACTTTCAATAAAAGTTTGGCAAGCTGATTTTTTAGGCAGTTCTGTTAAGACTAGTGCTTTGTATTAGATTGAAATGATTTATATCTTTTTCCTGGAATGGGAAGCAGACTGAGTGAGAAATAGTAAATTGATGGCCTTTCACTTCCTCCTAAATTTCTTCTTCCTGTGGTAGTTTCATGTTTTAAAGTGCCATGTTAGAGAAGTTAAGATGTATAAAAACTTATATAAAGCTAAGCTCTTTGTAAAGTTAAATGTTGACCACATGTGTGTTATGGTATTGCTTAGACCTGCATTGCATATAATTGAATGTTTTGATGGAGAAATAATTACTGATTTTGAAATTATTATAATTATATATATGTGTGCTCAGTCAAAAACAATTTACAAAATAATGTAAATACCCATCCCAACCAAATTCTTTTAGTATGACTGGTTATAGAATTATAGTTTGGTGGGATGGGGTCCGGGCTTCCAACAAAGAAATCCAGCATATGTGAAGATCTCCTTATTTTAATACCAGTCCATGCAGAGAAGAACATTCTAGTAATGTAAGTGTTTTTAAAAAAATTATCAAATAATTATTACTGTTATAATAATGGAAGCTATCTGTAAATCAAATATAAAGCCAGGAAGAAAATATCCAGAATTTAAAAGGGTATTTTATTTGCTTCCAGGTTCTACTTTTATTTCATTAATACATATCTAAAACTCTGTTTCTATGGTAGCCAGCCCATATATGTGTAAAACTCTCCTGATGACTTAGTATTTAACTTTTTAAAAAAAGAGTAAATTTATTATACTGCCCAGAACCCTTCATGCAAATTTATAGTAATAATGAAAATAACACAAACTGACATTGTGTTTTGATTTATTTTTTTTAAAATAAACATGCCCAGTATGGAAAATAGAGTGGAAAACACTTTTAGCATTTACATGTATTTACTTTCTGTCTTTTTTTTTTTTAAGTGCATTTTAAAAACAGTTGAGATCAAATGGTTTTGTGTGGGTTTTTTCCCCTTAAAGTGTTATCATAAGCATTTTCTCATTTCATCTAAACTTTTTTATAAATAATCTTTCATGACCATATACTATTATGTGAATAACTATAATTTACTGTACCAGTTTCATATATATATATAGAATATATATATATATATATATATATATATTTTTGGCATGGCCAGGCTCCAGGAATCGAACCTGGGTCTCCAGCATCGCAGGCAAGGATTCTGCCACTGAGCCACCATTGCCCACCCTTCCTTATATTTTGATGTTTATATTTTCAAATTTCTAAGTTAAAAATATAACTTCATTGAATATCTTTGTTTATCCAAGTTTTCACTTCAGGATCTTTGTTTAACATGGTTTCTTGTAGGTGAAATTACTGCGTCAAAGAAATGAACATTTTAAGGTCATTGTTACATAAAAAAAATGTGAAATTGTCTTTCTTCCATTTGATCAAGCAAGCAGCCTGTCTGAGCACCTGCTATACCAGGCACTGTGCTAGAAGCTGCATATAAGAGATGAATACGTCATAGAGTAGTCAAGAGCCTTTACTTTAGTGCAGATAGTAGCCTTATAAACAGCCCTTTTTAGTGTTGAGTTCTCTTTTTAAATTTTTGTTTATTGATAGAAGGAAATAATATACTTTTTTACTAATGATCATTTAATGACCTTTAGTAAAAGTATATGAAATGAATTTAAATCAAGAAATATAAATTATAATTAATTTATAATCAATTATTAATCTATTTTGGGTAGTGTTGTTGACCAATAAGGTTTTTTTGACCATTGGGTAAGCAGTGGATTAATTCTGATTTCAAGTATGTCTGCATATATATACATATAATTAAAGAGATAATCTATTTTTTAAAACTTAAAAAAAAATCCTGTTGCCTAACCAGTATAGACTATCAATATAGACTGGGGAAATTAGTTTAAACTTTCGTCTTCATTAGCATGCCTTCATTTTACTG
Organism: Myrmecophaga tridactyla; assembly: GCA_004026745.1. Classification (NCBI taxonomy): domain Eukaryota; kingdom Metazoa; phylum Chordata; class Mammalia; order Pilosa; family Myrmecophagidae; genus Myrmecophaga; species Myrmecophaga tridactyla. The sequence goes on from PVIY010017168.1 coordinate 12,026, forward strand.
TGAAGTATAGTTTTTAGTTATCTTGATCATGTTAAAATTGAAAGGGATTAGCAGAAAAAGCATTCCAAAGTAAGCCAAAAGCATTCCAAAGTAATGTATACACACATAAATTTAGGTGGTCACATATTTATTTCTCTTCTTTAGGGATTTATTTTCCTTTCTTCCTTCCCTCCCTTTGAAAGAAACTGATGCAATTAGGAAGCAACCTAGTTCTTTTATAATATAAATTCTGAGTCCCTGATTATCTTTGGAAAAATCAGATGGAAACAGTAAATGGAACTATGATGAAAAGTGTCATGCAATTTAAAATGTATAGTCCAGTTTTAGCAAGAACATCCAAAATTGCAACTTCTGACCTCTTTGTTTCCCTTTACTTTTCATAATCCATTTTCTTTATTCTGTTCCATGATTTTTTTTAAGAGCTAGTAGATAGGAAATTTATTAGATATACATGTAAGAGGACATGCGGACACTCTCACAGGTAAGGAAAGATGGGTGGCTAAAGGCAATAGATAATGTGGGGCCATTTTCTTTTATAAATGTTTTACTTCTTCCCCCTCCCCCTTCCTTGTTCAGGGCTTTCCTCCCTACCCTCCCTTCTCTCCAGGGTGATGACTGGTGGTAGATAGTATATTCAGGTGGGTTGGTTGGTTCCACCCTTCTCTGTAGGTGCCTTGCTCAGGTCGGGGTCCTCCAGCTTTCGATGGGTCGGCTGCTGCTGGGTGTTTCCTGTAAGTGGGTAGTCAACAGGCAGGGTGTCTGTGCTAGACACAGCCCTGCTGACCTTCATTAACTGTCCTTGTTCGAGGGCTCCTTCACGTTTTTTTTCTCTCTCCCTGTTCTAGCCACCTCAAATTCCCCTTCAAAAAGTTCTCACCCCTTAATCAAGGCATGCTGAGGGATGGAGGTCTGTCTTCTGTAGCTGCTTCTGGCTTGTTAGGGGGTATAGGCTCTGCCTGATGGGGCATTGAACTTTCTGGCTATCTCATTTGAGAGGGGAGGCGTCCAGAGGGGCCGTTGGAATGGTTGAAAATCTTTGCATCAGTGTTAGTTTGGAGTGAAAGGTGTTGAATCTGGAAGAAATAAATTTGGTGAGAAGTTTAAAATGCAAGGGCTGATTAATAGGAAGAGGAGGCTAGAAGTCAGCGGGCCTAGGAGAGGTATTAGTTACGGGACTGGGGAAGAGGGAAGGAAACAACTGTACTTTAGGTTTAAGAGTGAATTCTAGCTAGGAGGTTCATAACTGCTTTCCTGGGGAATAAGAGGGTTTGTGTGGCAAGTTAAGGGGTGCAGGAATGAGGTTTTAGGAGGCGTTTGATCGGGCTGCAGCTTTGGCTGCTGTGTCAGCTTGGTTATTTGAGAGATGTCAGTATTATTTTTTTTTGATGGCTAGGGTAATGAATTACTGCTATTTATTGTTGATAAGAGCACAGCACTTAAGAGATTGAATTTTTCTTGGTGGTATTGAGAGAAAGCTTTGCTTTGCAGAACAAGGAAGGCTTAGCTTTTTGTTAAAGTTCTAGAGCTTAGGTGAGGGCAATTAGTTTTCCTTTCTGAACTGCAGTTCCCAGGGGTACGGCTTTGGCTTATTCTAGTGGGAGCCTTCATTGCTTTAGAGAATAAAGGGATTCCCCAAGTGGGGAAGTTTAATAGCTTTAGAATATAGGCAATATTATATTTATCTTAGTTCCAACTAGATCAGCATCATTTACCTGTTGCTGTATGGAGTAGTGTTGACTTTTAGAGCTGGAGAACTTTAACTCTGAGTTTTGGGTGTTATATAGATAATTAAAGTTTTAGTGAACTAGTAGGTTGAAACCAAGTTCAAAGCATTTTAGAATTCATAAATAGCAGTTAAAGCTTAGGAGTAAATGTGGTTGCTCTAAGCACTTACACTTTAAGCTTTGATTTTTTTTTTTTTTGCATGGGCAGGCACCTAAGCTTTAATTTTTTATAGCATTTTAAAATTAATTTACTTTTCGATAAAACATTTGACAGTTGATTTATATTGCATGCATTAACTACAAACCATAGCAATTTTGTCGTGTTTTACTTTTACATATTTACTTGGTTATGTTAATTAATGGGTAGAACATTATTTGTATACTTGCCTTGTTTCTCCTTTAAAGTTCTTTTTGTTGAAGATGAAATTTTGATTTATAGCTGATCACTGACTGATACTTTTAGAGCAGCCATACAGTAAATAGTGTAACTGACAAGTAAATGTAATTTTCCCATGATGTGTAACTTTTAATATTATACAGATTGGTATTAGTGTAGCAACAATTTCTAAATATATTAATTATATTTCATCCATGCAAATTTAGCTAACAGAAGGATAGAAAATCTCTTTTAATTATTGTAATACTTTTAAACACTTTTGAAGGAGTGTTAAACTGTTTTAGCACTTTACTTTTACAAGGTGAGAGAACAAATCCTTTCTAAGCTTTAAGAGTGAGAAGACTTGTTTCTGAAATAAAGGATACAGTTAATGTAAGCATTAAGAAAGGATACGAATCTGATTTTTTTAGAGTACTCAGATGGTTAAGAAAAACTTTTTTATAACCTTTCATTAAGAGCAGATTTACTAAGAGCAGCATTGACTATAACAGACAAAAATCATTTTTATAAGCTTTCTGTAACTTTTTGTACTTAGTAGTGACCATAAACAAAACTTACTTTTTAAAAACTTTCCACAACTTTCCACATCTGTCTAGGGCTTAAACTTTCTGCAATTTTCTATATTCTTTTAAGGCTTGTTGTCACTAATGAATATAAATTTACTTTCTTAAACCTGTCTGCAACTTTCTGTATCCACATATATTCAGTTAATATGATTACCATAAAATTCACTTTTATATTAGGAATGTGTTAGTTTACAAAGTTAATACATTGCAAAACAGAGCTTTGAGGCTGTTGGAGGTTAGTGAGGTCTACTGCTTAAGTATTTTTTAAAGATGTAGGGATTATTTTGATACCTTTGGGGCAGCACTGTTTAAATGAGCTGGGCAAGAATTTTGTTTTTAAATTTTTGCTATTTAAAATCAAATAGGTATTGAAAATGAAAAAAAAATCCAATAGATATTGAGAGTTGAGGTGGAGAGGGATATAAAAAGGAATTTTTACAATTTAGGATTGAAAACCTGAGTGCAGTTAGGGCTTACTCCTTGTCTAGTCTTGGGATGCTTTTATTTTATATAGACAGATGTATTTGCTTAAGGATTTTTTCTGGGATGCTAAGAGGCTTCGATTTAGTAGGGACCTCAGGGCAAACAAGGGGATAAACACTAGCTGAGTTTATTAGTTTTAAGGTGGTCCCTAGGGAGTGGAAAAGATCTCTCTCTAGAAGGTAGCGTAGGAATGGGGTACATTTAGGAACAGTGAGAAATTGATGGGACAATAGAATGTCCTTGAGCATACAAAGGAGTGAAAATTTTAGTTTTACTTTACTGTCAACTCCCATAACTAGGCAAGTTGGAAGAGAGGTAGGCTCAGAGTGGCGGTTTAGTACATGGTGGCTCCAGTGCTAATTAAGAAATTAATAATCTTACCTGCATCTTTGAGTGTCACCTGAGCCTCCTTTAAATTGTTCAGATGTGAAGTCGGCAGAGCAGTAGTCTCAGGTGCCCTAGTCTTCTTCATTTGTGGCTAGCAGGGCTCAGGGGGCTGTCCTTCCTGCCTTCCAGAGACAGTGCAGTCCTGGGATCCAGAGATCATGTTGGTGGCACTTGGGGCAAGGCCCCGATGGGTGCTGAGGTTGAGGGTTGTCTCTAGTTTTTTGGCACCCTCTCTGCCAATGACCCTCTGACCCACAGTGTTCCAACAAGATTTAAGTAAATCTTTTTCGAATAACTTCATTTTTTTTCATTCTTAAAGTTGAGAAATGCATGTAAATGCAGCCTAGCTCCTTATACTTCGGTCTCTATTTCTCTCTCTTTTTTCTTTTTTTTTTGTTTATCATTCCTTGATTAGAGGCATGTTTAATGAGTATGTGTGGAGATGAATGGGAGATCTGAGTTTGAAAGAAGGAGCACAAATTAGGATTGGTCATAGTGAGAAAAACATTGAAATGGTTCTTTTACTTCCCCTATTTGCAAGCATTGACACCTTGTCATCATGAGTGTAATCTGCTCTTCCTTCTTGTGTCATGAAAAAAATAAATGATATATAAATGGATTAAATTAGTTGTTTAAAGGGTAAGGAATATAGTTGCTACCCTGTCTTGTTTAGATTTTACTTTTTACTTTTTTTTTAGATTAACCAGTTCTTTTGTCCTAAAATGGATGAAAACACTTTTTCCATCTTCCTTCTTTCCTCTCTTCCTCCCTCCCTTCTTCCTTCCTTCCTCCCCCCACCCCCCCGCCTTACTTCTTTACTTTTTTCCTTTCTCAGGGTTTTGGAAATGGAGAAAATGAAACTATTTATTTTAAAGGAAAATTTGTACACTAAACTCACCTCCAGAACTAGATAGATGTAACTCTATCTAAAAATGACTTCAGCAACATATATAGACTCAAGGTTGTTTTTGGATATGCTGAATTTTTTTCTGTTTGCTTTGTTTTAATCCATTATTTCTAGAACAGAGGATAATATTATGATTTACATTCTTTTCATTTGTAGAAAATGAGAACCTTATTTGGAGCTACTCTAAAATTATAAAAGAAATAAAAATTTAAAAAATCTAGGAATTAGTTTATTAGTTTGACTAGCTTAATGATGGTAAACCTGAGTGGAATGTAACATATAAAGATATAGGTCTTATTAATAAAGATTTTTAAAATGGGAAGTTGTAAACAGAATTGAGAAAACACATTGTTAGAGCAGTGGGGGTAAAAAGTCTTTCAAAATATCTTTATAACGTGTAGACATCTTGATTTATTAGATGAGCAAAATGGAACCTGCTATTATCTAGACTTTCCATGGAATATTTAGTGGTATTTTGATATTGAACCCATGTTTTACTTTGACTTTGCCAACTGAACATGGGTATTTTATAGGAATGTTTTGCATCTTGTGCATGAATCTGGTTTACTTCCCTATTTTGAATTTGAAACTTCTTTTAGTGTAATACAATGTGTTGTACTGAAATTTACTCTGAAATCTGTTGAAATCCAGTTAAAATCAATTTATAATTTTGATTTTAAACTTCTGATATTTTACATATATCCATGCACATGGATATGTATAGTATCCATGTGTGTGGATATCCTCACACGTGCACATTTATAATCCTACTTATTTTCATAATTTTTGTCAACTCTAGGGAAGTTCCCAATTCTTTTCCTTTACATGTGTCGTTTTTTAGACTCAGTGTTTATTTCTAAAGTCTGAAAGTACATGCCATATTCAAGTAATAACTGTTAAATGTATATCATAAACAAGTACATATTTTATCAACTGGTAAAGAAAAGAACTTGTGATTTCTAGAGATCATGTAATGACAAGCTAGAATTCTTTAAAAAATAAAGAACTCGCGTTATATTCTTTTCAGTATTTTATTATCGTTGCTACCCTTGAAGGTAAGAAGGTAGTAGGAAGGTGATAGGTTTGGACCCCAAACAAGGAGCAAAATAACAGAAGCCCTCACCGATCCCTGGGCAATATTGAAACAGACTGTTCTATCCACATCCCGGTCTGTACTCCCTCCCTCCTGGGCCACCAGCTCAAGGTCCTTTCCTGTCCTGAGTGCCCACAGGCCAAAACCTCAGGCCGTTTATCATCCCGCCCAGTTCCTCAGATGTAAAAGATCCTCCATTATTCTCGCCGGCAGGATGACGACTTCAGACCCTACCTTGCTAGTGCCTGAATAAATTGCTTCACCTGTGATCAGCTTGTCTCCGGGCCTTCTTTAAACCTAACAGAAGGTAGTGCACAATGTTCTCCACAGAGATCCACAGATATGCTAGGAACTCAACGCAAAAGCATTCTCACCAGGAGATGACTAGGATTGCTGAAAGGACTGGGTGGACTTTATCTCTAGGTGCTACAGGTCAGGGAAGGGGTTTTCCTGACTGCTTTTAAATGTCGTTTAAGGGTGAATACAATGGAAATAGGGATGCTTGTTAGCTTCCTGGCATTCGCGTGTTAATTCTCATTGCTCTTGAAGGTTTGTCTATCATCTTGTTAGGTTACTATTTACTGAATTCATCTTATGTGGTAGACATTACTATGCATTTTATTTTGTAGGCATTAGACTAAAGTGCTGTACTTACCCTAGTCTATTCCTCTCAACTCCGTCAAATAGATAATATTCCCCTTTGACCAGATAAGGAAACTTAAGACATTACTAAACTTTCCCAAGGTCACACAGATGGTACTGCCCATGCCTTTAAGGCAGTAACTTATATTAGTTAATCAGAATTGCTGAAACAAATGAACAGATTTTAAAAGTGAGGATTTTTAATTTTAAATTTTGTTTTTATCTTAAATGCAAGCTTATATACAGCTAATAATTTAATGCCAATATATAGTGAATTACAAATGACCACTCAAAATTGTGCTGAATGCGTTCTTCTTTGTTGACTTTATATCTAAGTTAGTTCTTAGTAGATTTAGTAGGTTTTTCCTTTTATTAAATGTGAAATCTTACCCCTAAACCAACCACAGTTTTTGGTAATCATTCTTTGTATACTTCGTAAAACAGTTTTTGTTTTGAATATTTACCAGCTAAGGATCCCTTCATGTTTGGGAACTTACATATTTATAATGGTATTTTTCTATATAACAGATATCCATTTAAATGAGAAAATGCTTTAGGGGTAAAATAAAATCTATTTATTTTATTTTAGTATTTTAGAAAAACCTAGATTTAAGTACTTATGATAACCTACTAACCACTTAATTTCTTAATAGAGAAGTACTTTAAGGTAGCCCCAGTCATTTCCTTTTAGCATTCTTGGCATTTCTAATTTTTGGTTATTATTAAACAATTTAAATTGTAATTAGGTCATTTTTTTCATATACACAGCATAAGGAAGGAAAAAGAAAGAAAACTGTGAAAAAAAAGTAATTTAGCCTTCAGACAAACACTGTCCTCCCACCACATCTCTTTTTTATAAGTCACGATCATTTCTTTTTAGCCTTCATAGCATTTATAATTACTTGGTTATACTATAATTTATTCGTTTTTTTATATACATAATGATGAATACATTAAAGAAACATAATTTGGCCTTTTACAGCCCCTACCCCCAGCTCCTTTTTCTTCTGAACTAGGAATAAATTTGAAAACTAAAAGATAGGTTTGAATTGTGTTCTATTAATATGTAAATTTTAATAAATATCAATATATTTTAATATGTTTAATAGATATTAATGTATTTGCCTCTGTGAATCAGTTAAATTAGTTGACATTTGATGGTGGATGCCAGATGGCGTTGCCTTGTAAACGAAAGCACTAGAACTGGAGCAAAGAATCATGGGTTTTGCCTTTGGCTTTGGCTGTCACTAGTTTTATAATAGAAGAAGTCACCTAACTTCTCCTATTTATGAATATTAAAAAAATGCTATCAAGATACTATAGACCACATCCACATGGATTACTCAGTGTCTTTTTTTTTTTGATGGAGAGGGTTTTATTAAAAATCGGAATGCTTAAAACCCTCTTAAAATGAGTGAGTGTTCATACCATATTCCTTCATGCAAGAATGAATCATTTATTACAATTCTTCAAATTATTTCTGAAGAGAAAAACATTTAATCTTTTTTTTTTAATTCCAGGGGTTTCTGAAAAGCCTATTCTAGGTTTTTTGATGTATAACGAAGCATGGAGTATACATTGTATGTGTAGTATGCATCTGAAATTACATTATACTGTTACACTGTCAGCAGAGGGAGTACAAGTTCACTGTTAATATCCTGACAAACATCAATACTTCTAATGTAATTGTTAGTGATTTTAAACTCCTGTACTAGGGCTTTAAAACTAGTTGAGGAAGTGAGCTCTTTATTCGGACTCTTCTAAAAGACTCAAGAATTAAACTGTAGATAGTTTCTCTTTTCTTGCACATGTATGGAAGAGAATGTGAAAAACTGTCTACCTGGTCTCAAGATTCAGGTCACAGTTTATGCTTTTATCTGTGAAAGCAGGACCAAATCAAATTAGGTTACTTAAGCAGTTGCACTGATGGTTAATATTATAAGGATTTTAAAGTAGGTATATGTGTCTTTAATACTTGTAATTCTAAGAAGAATGCCTAGGAATTTTAAGATTCCATAATAACATACTTCATATCAAATCCTTTTCATTTCTAAAATAATATTGCTCAAAATATTGCTGAATTATCATATAAACGTTCATTAGAATTTAAAATATGTATGTTGTGAAACACTATATAAAGGGCAGGCCACGGTGGCCCAGCAGGCGGAGTTCTCACCTGCCATGCCAGAGACCCGGGTTCGATTCCTGGTCCCTGCCCATGTTAAAAAAAAAAACAAAAAAAAACCCACTATATAAAATATCATGAATTAAATTATATTTGGAAGTTGAACAGTTTGATGATATATGTCATTATGTTCATTTAACATTTGGAAATAGAAGTAAATATTGCTAGAATGAGAATTTAGAGTCACTGATGCTAATACTCAACATCTTAGCATGTTCATTTACTTATTAAAAGAGTACTTGTTATACTGTCATTGGGGGCAGTAGTGGATAAAATGCTTTGCCTGCATGATAGTTACAAGTAAAACTTGTAGTAAAACAATGTAGTTACAAGTAAAACAGTTATAATAATTGTGCCAGTTTGAAAGTGTTGTGCACCCCAGAAAAGCCATGTCCCTTAATCCTGATTCAACACTGAAGGATGGAAACCCCTTTGATTAGATTATTCCCACAGAGATGTGTCACTTCAGTTGTGGGTGTGACCTTTTGATGAAATTATCTCCATGAAGATGTGGTACGCCCAATTATGTATGTGGCCCTTTGGTTGGATGGAGATGTGACTCTACCCATTCAAGGTGGGTCTTGATTAGTATACTGGAGTTCTTTTAAAAAGAAAACATTTTGGAGAAAACTCAGAGCAGATGCAGTTGCTCAGAGAGCAGTTCAGAATATTTTGCAATAGTAAACATTCAATGTTGGCTGTTATTATTGATGACTAATAAACATATACAGATATTTGTGACATGTTCACCAGAGTATTGTTTATAATTGTAGAAAACTAGAAAAAAAGGTGCTATAATATATTTATGATACATCTATTTAAGGAATAATATGTTGCCATGAAAAACTATGATGATAATATACTTATTGAGGTGATTAATGCCAAAAATATATGGTAGTGAAAAAATGCACCATATAGAGTAAGGTACCTTTATGTAAATAACAAACAGAATAGCTTAAACATTTCAATAAACTGATGAAGACCAAGCGTATGTTAGCACGAAAGTATAATATCTTGTTAAGCCACCTCAAAAAGGGGAGCTACGTCCATTCTCCACACACCTTGTTGGGTACTCATAAGAAAAGCAGAGAAAAAGGCAGAAAGGGAGCAGCTGCTGCAGTGGAAAAAGCACAAAGCCCCACCTGAATCTTTCTCCCCTATAGAACAAAGTCTAAAAACATTAGGACACAAAACCATTCCTGTGGGATGGGAACAGGAAAAAAACATTCCTTTGGAAGAGGGGCAAGAAACTGTCCTATTAGAGACCGTGTACCTTTGGAGAAGGGGAGAATTACTGAGAAAGCCTCATTCTTGATATTCAGGGATGGAAGGTCTGTCTGTGACTGAATCTGAACCAGACCAATAAAGAATTCTTCCAAATCCCCTATCATTAGGTTAGCAAGCATCAGGAATAAATGTCAAGAGTGTGAAGGCAAAAGAATTGAAAGCAAGGAGTCAAACAGCTATTTGTACACTAATGTTCATAGCAGCGTTATTCACAATAGCCAAAAGATAGAAGCATCCCTAATTTCCATCAACAGATGAATGGATACTCAAAATGCTTTTTATATATAGAATGGACTGTTACTCAGCTGTGAAAATGAATGAAGTTCTGATAAAGTCTATAACCTGGATGAACCTTCAAGATATCATGTTGAGTGAAAAGCCAGATGCAGAAAGACAAATACTATATGATCACACATATATGAAATACCTAGCATAAGCAAATTCATAGAGACAGAAAGTAAATTACACATTACCAGAAGCTGGGGGAGTAAGGGAAATGGGGACTTAGAGTTTAATGAGCACAGAGTTTCTGTTTGAGGTAATGAAAAAGTTTGAGTAATGGATGGTGGTAAAGGTAGGACAATATTACAAATTTAATTTAATTAACACTACCAAATAGTACACTGGAAAGTAAAGTGGGACATTTAAAAAAAATTGTTTTTTGTTGTATAATATAACATATATTCAAAGCAAAGAAAGAAAAAGCACTAATATTCAAAGCACTCTTCAACAAGTAGTTACAAAACAGATCCCAGAGCTTGTAAAATGGGAAATTTTGAGTTGTACACATGTTGCTACAACAACAAGCTTAAAAGAAAAGGTGTCAAGACCATGGCAACAGACCTTTTGTGAAGCATAGGTTCTGAGCAAAAGCCTAAAGCTGCAGATGGAAGCAAATATAAAAGGAAAAACATATATCCAGCAACCCATCTCCCATTCTATGCACAAGAAGAATTAGCTTTTAAATTAGTGGTGTGCTGAGAGTAACCATAACAACAACATAACCCAAACATCTCAAGCCTTAACTAGATTGACTCAAACCTGCATAGCAGAAGAGGCATGCCCATTTCCAGGCCTGAATACTACTTATCTCAGTCTCTATGTATATACGTGAGATATCTAGCTTTTAACCCAAAATTACAAGGCATAGAAGCAAGAAAAACAACAATGTCAAAAGACAAAAGCAATCAATAGAAACAGACTCAGATATGATTCAAATATTGGAATTACGAGACAGAATTTAAAATAATTATGATTAATATGTTAAAGTTCAACTGGAAAAGGTGGAAAAAATGCACTAATTAGTGGGGGATATCAACAGAGAGATGGATACTATAAAAAAGAATCAATGGAAATGCTGGTAATGAAAAACACATTAGAGATGTGAAGAACGCCATTAGTTGGTTCACCAAGGACTCAGCAAAACTGAGGAAAATCCAGTGAGCTTGAAGATTAGTCAAGAAAAATTGTCCAAACTGAGCCATAAAGAGAAAACACAGTAAAAAACAAACAAACAAAAAACCCAAGTCATCCAAAACCTGTGGGGCAAATTCACCTGAATATGAAAATGGAGTCCCAGGAGAAGATGGGGTTTTGGGGAAATGGAGCAGAAAAAATATTGGAAGAGCTATTGAATAACTGTTTTCCAAAAATAATTAGAGATCTCAAACCACAAATTCAAGAAGCTCAGAGAACACCAGACAGGATCAATATTGCCACCCCTAAAACACACACATATGCGCAAACACATACCAATATACACTATATTCAAAATATTGAAAACCAGAGATAAGTAGAAAATATTCAAGACAGAGGATAGACTTATTAGATACAGAGACAACAGAGATTTTTATAAGTGTTAAAAGAAGTCAGTGGAACAAAAATACATTTCAAAAATAAAGGAGAACCAGACTTTGAGACCAGTAAAAATTGATAAATTAATTTCCTGCTGACCTCTACTAAAGAGGTGGAAAGGAATTTCTTCATGAGAGCGGTGGTACTAGATCGAACCTTGAAACTACACAAGCAGTTGGGAGCCCTGGAAGTGGAATAAGTGAAGGTAAATAAAATCAAATCCCAGATCTGACAGTCTAGTCCTCTGAAAATGTTTCTAGTTCTATTATTTTTCTCACACTGAACTTTTTTGCCAGGAAACCCTTTCCCATTTTATCTCTCCAAACTTTACACATTATATGACTTCACTTCTACTTCTGGTTTAGTATTAGGTCCTTTCCTAGATTCTGAAAAAGTTTTTGCTTCACTGTTTATTAGTCACCCCTCTATCACTCTCTGCCTTTCTTTCCTCTATTTATTTCTTCCCTTTATCCCACCCATCTTCCCTCCTTCCCGCTCTCTTTATTTATCTTCATTCAAATCGAATATGTAGAAACTCTGATGAGATTGTATCTGTGAGAGCAGACACTTTTATTATATATACTTTTGTTCCCATAATAAAGCCATGTATAGGATTCTTTATTTCTGATTGACCTGATTTTTATTACAAACAAAGTTTACAAACCTATTTTAAATCCCCCATGAAAATGAAATGAGTTTTATTTTAGATCAGTGTATTGTTTATATTGACCCAAAGTACTAAGTAGGATCATAAAATTTTCAGGATTGAAATAAGTCTTAGAAATCATTCAGGACAAAGCCCCTCATTTTCCTAAGAATAGGTCATGATTCTTGATGTCCATTAGTAGTAAGCAAGGGCTTGTGTCACTATTTTTGCTGCTTCTCACTATGGTTATAGTGATTATAATTTTGTCATACTACTTTAAATTAAAATTTTCATTAATTTCATGTACTGATGTTATTTATTGGAGGAGACAGTTATAAAATTATCTTTTGGATTTCTGTTAAGTGAGCTATTATATTTATGTGTATTTTATAGAAAACTCTGACTTTTGTGGTACAGTTATGTTTTAAAATTCCCAAAATATCTAACTGTTAAGAGAAATATTCACTTCTTATATTCACAGAATATAAGATTCTGGCCTAATAAATTAGCATTAAAATCTTTTTCCCAGTCACTTAGATTGTACCAGCATAGTGGTTAAAATCATTGGACTGTAGAACCAGATTGCCTGGTTTTGAATCCCTGCTGTGCCTCCTGCTAGCAGTATGACCTTGGTTAAGTCACTTTACCTCTTGTCTTCTGAGCTCTTCATTTGTAAAATATGAATAATTATAGTACCCATCTCATGGGTTACTGGGAGATATAAATAAAGCACTTAAAATAGTTCCTGCCATACAAAAAGTGAAATTATTTTATCTAATAATATTGTTTACCAAATAATGGACTATAATATTTTCCATTTAACTTGTTACCCTAAGTAAGAGAATCATTTATGCTGGTCATCAGCCTCAAAGTGGTTCATTTTACTTCTGTTTGTTTATATCTTAACGTTTTTTTCCTTAGAGTTTGTTACTTCTAAGGAATTCATTTTATTGTATTTTGCCACAGTGTAGTTTTCTTCTACCTATGAGTCTGTGTTTTTGTATATGTAACATGTTTTTTGTGTGTTACATTTTTTAAAGTTTAATGCAATAGTTCCATTTTAGTGGCTTTTAAATCTTCAGTTTCATAAGTCAGTGCTATCATGAAGATATGTGAATGTTTCAGATGTGCACTTAACAAAGATATGGCATACAACCTGAAACCTTGGTTTTTACCCACTTTTTACCCCCTTATAACTGGTGTTCGCATACAATCCTTTACTAGGTTATGCTTGATTAAAAATACTAGACCATATGAGTGCAAGTATGACCATACGTTGCTTTTAAAAATAAATGATCACCCAGTAACGTGGTCTAAGTAAAATGTTCTCTTTTTTAATTATGTAGTCCTCCTCGCCATCCTCATCACAGCCTCATTCTAGCCACTGCAGAACGAAGGCCTCATCATTGTGTCACCATGCATCCCTGCCCTGGGTCAAACGTAACCATGTAGGCCCTGCAAAGGCTACCAGTCCATCTCTCCGTCTTCGTCGCTGGCGACCCTTCTTACGCCTACCATCTTTGGGTCTCCATTCTGTTGTAAGTGTAGTCAATCTTCCATCTCTTCTTCCAGTGGCAAGGGCAGTCCATTTTTCCCCTTAAGCATCTTCAGTCTTCAGAGTGCTTTTCTCTTGGTTCACTTTACCATGAGCTTTTTCTCCCCAATAAGATTGCAAGCATACCTCATGCTTTGCAGTCCGGCTTAACTTTCACCAATGCCTTGGTGCCATCCATCTTCCACTCCATATGCTGCCAACATAAGGGTGCCTGCTTTTCAAAGAGTACTGATCAGCATTCGTGATAATGTTTAAATTTCTGTCAGTTGTGAAAGTGAATGTCTATTCTCTTACACTTCATCTTTCTGATTTCTTTTAGTTGACTCAGGTCAACATATGCTGTGTACCTTCTGAGTTCTTTGCCATCTTTTTTTTTTTTCATGTTTCTGAACATGACCTTAGCTCTTGCCATACTCTGGGGTCACTTTACTTATTCTATCCTCAATCTAAATCCTTCATGGTGTAGGTTTTTCATCTCAGCTATTTTATTCCCTGAGGTGGCTCAGGTACTTGGTTTAATCTTGAATCCAGTCTTCCCTGCCTATTCAATTTCTAAGGATCTTTTCCAAGCAGGAGGTAAAGATTTTCTACTTGTGAATTGCTGTAGACTTCCTACAAATTTCTCTATCTTAGATTAATGTGAACAAACTATTAAAAAGTACATTTATTCTTGTAATCTTGCTAATTATCTTAGATGTTGAGGCTGATGACAGACTTCTAATAATTTTTATAATTTAAATAAGCTGCAGAACAAAATAAGAATTTTACTGTTTATAATTCTGATGTTTTAGAATGTTAAAGGCAATGATGGTGATTTGGCAGAGCCTACCTAAAAATATTCCTGAAAGCTTTGGTTTCTGCCATGCATTTATAAGGAATTTAACATTTCTGTAAATCATCATGACTTGAAAGTGAAGCCAGAATAAGTCTGATTTACACATATACTTAATGATTTTAAAACTGTATAAGTTGGTGTAAAACATTCTTTCCACCCCCTTATGTAAGCTTCTAAAACTATACTCAAACTATGAAGTGAAGTCTTTGTACTTTTCTTTAAATACCTGCTTCCGTCAAATATCAGTATGATCATCAGACTAGCTTCCATTTGTGCTAAGTAGCAACAGACTAGTGTCTTTCTTTCTCTCTATTTCATTACCCTTATTGGGTCACAACATGCATTTGTCATCTTTTTCATACATCCATTTCATATCTATTGCCTCCCTACTGTGCCGTACACTTCTGGGCACAGTGTGGAATATGGGATGAATTAGAGGATCAGAGTAAGCCCTAATTTTGTAAATTTTGACCTGGGAAGAGTTGATTTTATTCTACATATGAATTAATTTCTTAGTAACTTGAAAAAATTCTGAACATGTCAAGAAATTTGTCATTTCCTGTGTAACATGTTTTTATGTAGTGTTGGGCTTTGCTTCATATTATTCCATTGCTTTATGGTCTCAAATATTTTCATAGCATAGTGGTTAAAAACGTGGATTCTAGAACCATACAACCTGGGTTTGAATCCAGATTCAATCACTGGCCTACTGTGTGACCTAGAACATGTCACTTAATGCCTTTGTGGCTAAGTTTTCTTGAAAGTAAAATAAGTATAACCGTATTTACCTGTTTTATAGGGTTTATATGAGGATTAATTGATCAATATATATAAAACTTAGAACAATGCCTAACATATGTTAAGTACCATATAATTATAAATTAAATTATACTGCATTTTGTTTTATTATGTAGAATTAGTATTTACTGGATTAATTTCCATCTAGTTGATGTGCTGTGTCTCCTTTTTATTCTTAGGAACTAAGTGTTGTATTCTTAATTAGAGAACTTTATAAAAAATAATGCATAATAATGGAGCAAATTTCCAGCCTTCTTTCTTTTCTTTTTGTATAATTATTTATTGGGCATTTTTTAAAAGAGAAGACACTGGAATTTGCTTTTTATTTGTTGTTATTCTTAATGGAATGAATTTTAAGCAGTTGGATAATTGCAGATTTTAAACTCTCAGACTAATTGAAGTTGACTGAGGAATAAGTTTCATAAGACGTACTTAGGTTTCATGGATGGCTTAGGGGTTTTGAGCTTTACTTATCTTTTATAATAGTTTCAAGACTTTTCTTGCTGTCTTGAGCATTTTGTGTCTTTAGAATGTGCTTTCAGATAAAAGGTACTATGACTCACCATTTTGAATCACTAGATGTAGTAATTGTTCACATTTGAGATGATGTGGCATTATTATTGTGATAATACATAATGTTAATAAAGCACTTTACAATTTATAGAGTGCTTTCACACATCTCAGAACTAATAAGAAAACTGAAGCTCACAGGGATTGGGATACATCAATTTTTTGACTCCAGTTATACTACTTAAAGTTCTAGCATGGTTGCCTTTATGGCAAAATATGAAAAGTAGAAGCTACAGAATAAAGAATTCTTAAGAGATGGGGTTAAAGCTATTACTAATTTATGGAAACAAAACTGTTTAAGAAGTCGAAAATGCTTAGTATCCTGGTGGAAAATTTTCTTAGAGATAAGTAAAGCAAGACCTTTTCCTAATTTCTAGCATTTTTGTTATAGAATTGATTTTATGCTTTGTAGAATTATGTAGGTTTGGCCTTGAAAAATTGTATTCAGTTCTGGTTGTTGGTAAAATGAGAGTATAGGATTGAGGGAGCACTAATATTGTTTGATTCTCTGATCAGGAAAGTAAGAGAACTCAAAATCAGGTCATGAGAAATAATCAAAGGACCTGGAGCAAAAATTCCTCTAGCCATTCTCACTATCTTTAAGTATTCTAGAACTATCAAGAGGGACTAGACTTTTTCTAAAATGATAGAAAATACAGAGAGACATTTTAGCCTTGCTATGAGAGATAACTTAGCAGTCCAAAGAGTGAATGAGCTATCTCAAAACCTTAATGACTAATCCGTGTTAAGATTGGCGGACTTGTATTGGAGCTACAGTAAGGCTAGATAACCTTGAGTCCTCACATTTTTGGAATTCTTTAGTTCTAGGATGAAGTATAGAAGACCATTTTACCAGATCAATTTGTACTTAGTTTCTTCCATTAATATATGAGGGAAATAATCTTTGAAGAATATTTTGATGTTAGATGAGTCACTGTATCTGTATATATTTTAGAAGAAGCATTCTATAAATCTAAGATAGTAACATTTATTATATAGCTTTCAGTTTCTGCATCAGAAAACCTCATATTACAACTACTTAAAATTATTATTACTTGAAGGTGAAAAGCATAAAATTTTTGAGTTAAAATACTATTGATGTTACTGTACGTATATTAAGTAATATGAAATATAATTTGATTTATGCTTATTTTTAAAACTTTGCCCTCTAAAATTGGTGTTCTCCTTGTCTTTATCAGTGATTGTATTTCATTTTACATCATTTTGATTTGATAAGTAGTTAACATATATTGGTGTTAGCCATGTAATTACAGCATATTATAGAAAGTACCAGTTAATCATGTATTGATTTTATATAGCTTTATATATATCTTATAACTTTAGAATGTCTAAAAAATGTAGCAGAAATTGCTCATGCAAATTGCATTTGGTAAGCTTAGCAAATCAAGATATAATTTTAATTTCAGATTGTTCATTAAGAGTCAAAGCAAGGAAAAAAATCATAGATTACAGTTAATTATACTTTAATTTGTTGTTGCTCTTTATTTATTCCTCTAATTTTTTGGACCATTTTCCTGCATCTATCCATTTTTGAACTCTTTGGATCTAGATGAATAAAGATATGCTAAGGCTATTTATATTGCATTGTTCAAAAACATGAGATAATCAAATTCAAGTTGTTAAGGGAACAACTAAATTTTAAATGTCTTAAAATTTAACTGAAAAGAGTAACTATTTTTGCTATTTATTAAAATTTTAACTTTCTTCGAAATTTGAAATTTTAATAAATCATTTTATTCATTTATTTTATTTAAGAAGTATACATAATGCACCTGCTATGAACCAGGCATTGTGCTAGGTGCTAGAGCTTCTAAGGTAAATAAGACTTTTGATCTTTAGATCAGTTGACAAAGAAAAATGTGCCTTGAGTCAACATTTTCCTTTTTGATGGATGGGTACATTGTCACAGACATAGGCATGGTTACACTTTGTCCACTGTCAAAGATTAAGCCTTGCATTATATTGGAGAAATGTTTTCTGTCACTTGATATTACTTGTTTGTGTTTATTATGTACTTGATTGATTTGTGTAGCTACTAACATATATATAATATGTATTTTTCCGTCCTGTTCCAGGCACCAAGTATAGATGAAAAAGTAGATCTTCATTTTATTGCGTTAGTTCATGTAGATGGGCATCTCTATGAATTAGGTAAGAACTACTTTAATTTATCCTGGGGAGAAAATTTGTAAATGGGAAGTCTCTATTTATGATAAAGAGGACTGTTGCTATTTATTGTGTTTATTTAAATTAATAGCCCTATAAAATCGAGTTGGCATAATGAGTTTTCATTTTAAGATTTTCTTACTAGGAAAAATAAAATTTTTGTGGTGTTTCAAGCAGCTTATAACAAGAGTGTTTGCAAACCACGTTTGCATTTTAGGAAAGCAAGAAAGTAAAAACTACTACAGAGAGCACTTATGACTCACTGCAGCAGTCTTTACTAAATTACTGAGTTAGTTATTAACATCTGGGTGAACCAGCTTTATTCTGAAACGAGCTTTAAATTATAGTTTAATATTCATATTGCCTAGTTTTTGTATTCAGTAATGAGTATCCCTGGTTTTCAGGCTTTTATATTGTCTCCACGTATTCTCTCTGAATTTTTAAGATGGTTCAGGAGGCCATGTTTTCTGGCAAGAGTTCCCTAAGCATGTGTCACAGTCCTCATGATTAATTACTTGGTGTTTTGCCCTCTGCCAACACTTATTTTTTAAAAAGTTTAGCTACAGATAGAACATTTGAGAGAGTACTGGGGGAGATCCACATAATTTTAACTGATTTATTCAGACAGAAGAAACCTCTTGCAGTACTAATTATGAGTCCTTTTCCCCCAGCCCCGAGACCTTATTGAGTTATAAAAGGCCAAATAAATAATCATAAGGGGAATATTTTTCAATAATTCTAAGTCATATGATGTTTGGTTCTCTTTTCTCTTTTTCTTTCTATATATTAGCTTGCCACTTTGATTTTCCTTAACTTATTTAAAGGCAGAAGAATTCTGAAAGAACTCAGCCATGACTAAATGTGACCCATAAGATTTAGGTGGATTATGTGATCGAACTATGACAGCAGAATCATATACTTTATTAAAAAGAAATGGCTCTATTAAAGAGGACAAGGAAAGAACACATTCTTTATAGAAATGTATAACACTAAGAATAGCTTCTAACAGAGTGATTTGAGTAGTAATCAAACTAAAATGAAAAGAAAGTTTTATGGGAATATATGATATATAAAGAATTGTTCTTATTGAAACATGTAATGATTTATACAGAAAGATTTGAAAGTTAGTTTGAAGTAAGAGCATCAGAAAAGAAAGGTAGAATACATGTATGGGTAGCTCAGTGGTAGAATTCTTGCTTGCCATACTGAAGACCCAGGTTTGATTCCTGGTCCATGCACTCCAAAAAATAAAAAAATAACAAATGGTGTTGCCATAATGGGTTATTCACATGGGAAAGAATTAAATGTGACCCCCACCTCATAGAATATAAAAAAAAAAAATAGGCAGAACTACTGAGGTCTTGTTTGGTTTATATATTTTTTAGCAAAAAGAATGATTGGTATTCCTGATACAGAATTAAAGCCCTATTGGGATTAGATTCTGTAAATGAGTTTGAAGAATTTCAGAGTTCTAAAGAATAACCTTTGAAGTGTTGTAGAAGACAGGGATAGTTACCGCACAGATGAAGGTGGGCAGTTGCTTGTTCACTGTGTGGGAAACTGATAGTAACCCTGATGTGGATTCCTAAAATAATTCAAACGGAATATTGTACAAAAGGAATATTGAGTTGGTGAGTAGAAAACAGCACGTGTTTTTTAAGAGAAAATCTTTTCAAAGCAAACTGACTTTTAAAAATAAGGCTATACACAGTTTGCCAACCCCCAACCAGCATCATTCCTGTTAACCCTAAAGAATGTCCAGGGCTCTGTCTGAGATCCTGCAGAAGTTTCACACGCTAAGTTTAAACTTTTCAGAAACCTAAAACCTTCAGATGGTTCCTAGGACAGATGAATCCTGAACCCAGAGGTGTTTCATGAAAGTTGCAAAAGTAGTATACAGAGCTCCCATATTACCCTTTACCCAGATTTCCCAATTATTGATAATTTTGAACCCTTTGAAAATAAATTGCAAACCTGTTGCCCCATTATTGCTCAATATTTAAATGTGTATTTCTTCAAAACAGTGGACACTCTCCTACATGACTACAGTATGACTTTAAAAGTCAGGAAATTGATATTGATACACTGTTTACCATCTGATCCATAGATGCCATTCAAATTTTGCTGATTGTCAAAATAAGGTCCTCTATACATTCATGATCCAGTCCAGGATCATGTGTTGTATTTAGTTGTCATGTTCCTTTACTGGTAATTGGAAATAATTCTTCATTTTTTTCTTGTCTTTCATGTTTTTACATTTATCTTTAAGAGTACAGTGCATATTGCCCTTCAGTTTGTCTGATATTTCGCCATCATTTAGGCTTGTTTGACAGGAATACCATAGATTTGACAGGAATACCATAGAAGTGATGTGTATTCTCAGTTCATCATGTTAGGAGGCATATGATGTTGATTTGTCCCATTATTGGTGATACTAACTTTTAACACATGATTTAGATAATTAACTTTCTTCACCATAAAGTTCATTAATAAATATATTGTACCTGTTAATAAGTAATGAGTAAGTTTTTCAGGAGATACTTTGCAACTATGGAAACATATATGAGAAACTATGTATATACATAGTCTCAAAGTATCTCCTGAAAAACTTACTCCTGAAAAATTGACTTGCATCAAGCATTTATCCACCAGATTTAGCTGCCATTGCTCGTTCTTGACTGAATTGATTTTACTATGATGATTGCCAAATGGTAGTTTTTTAAAAATTCCATCATTCCTCCAACATTAAGAAACTTTCCTTTCTCCTCCAATCATTCATTCAGAATGGACTCAGGGTTTGTATTTTACTGAAAAGGTTACAATGCATTATTATGATTTATCTTAATCAAATTGTCCCAGATTTGGTCTTGAAAAGGGCCCTTTCAAGAGGCCCTTTTACCTTTCTAACATGTCCCTGTCATTCTCTGAGCACTTACTTATTTTCTGGTGCAACAAGGTGTTCCAGGCTCATCTTTTATTTTCCCTGCCCCAGTCTGAGTTCAGCCACTTCTCCAAGGAGCCAAGGCTCCTTTTAATGGAAAATGGTTTTGAGTTCTAGGTGTGCCTATTGCTACTGAGATATCATTGCTTCTGAAATAGTTGTATTATATACATACATACACATATATACACCGAGACATGTGAATATGGGTATATAGGCACACATATAATTATATGTTTTTCTATTTCTATCTTTATATTTTAAAACATTACTGTATACCAGTAGTTCTAATTCTAATCTAATACCAGAGTTTATTCTGACATTCTTCTCCATATTTGTGACTCCCTTCTCTTCAAGTGAGAAAACTGGCTCCCACTGTCCTTTGTGTTTTCTACCCATTCTCCCTGAATATAAAACTCTTGGCTTTGCTAGCCAAAAGGTCAGTCCCAGATAACTGCTCCCAGCCCCAGCTGGTTTGCTGATCCTAGGTCTCCCCCTGACAAAGAGCAATAGCTCTCCAATGTGAATAGCTTCTTTCTAACTGGTGTTTTGCCCTACAAATTCCACCTGCCTCAGCCCCCTTGAGCTCTGAACTCTGTTTTCTGTCTCCTCAGTTCTTTGAGAGTGTCATACTCCCTCAGGTTCATCTTGGTGGTAAATGCTTCCAAGCAGAAAGCATACATTAATAATAATATAGGGCTTACCTATAGTTCTAGGCTGTCTGTTATCCAACATCTAAAAACAGCTGTTTCATGTATCTTTTCCAGTTTTCTTGTTGTTTATAGTGGGAGGCCTAGTCCAGTATCAATTGGTCCATGATCACTTGAGGTAGAAGTTGTTTATTATATTTTCTCTTCACTTCTCACAATAGCAGATAAGGATTTAGCTACTCTATCACATGCTTTGCTTATGTCTCCCTCCCAATCTCAACCATACACAGTTACCTTTTTCCTGTTTTCCCAATGTTGTTATAATTATTTATATTATTATGACCATAGAAACATTATTCTCAATGGAGCCATAATTATTGTTCTTTTCTTTTTAGCTTTCTTACTTTTCCAGAGTTAATAACTATTAATAGTTTCTTTCAAAATATGATTAGCATTGCTCTGTTGTTTTTTAGCTTCTTGAGTTGCTGTTGAGAACTATAAAATTATTATGATTCCTGATCCTTTGTATGTGTCCTTTTCCTCCCCATCACTCCTTTCTAAACTTTTAGGCTCTTTTTTTTGTCCAAAATAGTCTGACATTTTACAATAATGTACTGTTGTTGGAATGTATTTTTTTATCAGTAATTTTGGGCTTTATTTTTGGGCCCTTTCAATCTGGGAACTCCTGTCCTTTGATCTAAGAATTTTGTCTTTCTTTGGCTTTCTCTTCTGTTTTCGTTTATTCTCACTTTTGGCATTCTTATTTTTCAGATGTTGAAACTCCTTTTCTTTTCTCTCATATTTTTCATTACTCTGTTTTTCTTTTATTATGGTCACTGAGATTTTTCTTTAACTGTATATTCAAACTTATTTCACGTTCTTAAATGCCACTATCATGTTTTTAATTTTCAAGAGTTCTTCTATTTTCTGAATTTTTATAGCATTTAAGAAAAACAGCATTCTGTTCTTCTTTCATAGATTCAGCCTTTTATCCTTCTAAGGGTAGTAATAATAACTTTTTTCAAGTTTTCATTTCTGTATGGTCTCTTTTTTTTTAACTTTACCATTCCTGTTATAGACTGTCTTCATATAGCAGATGCTTGTTCCTTGGCTATCTGCGTCAGAAAGCTGACAAAGGCTCTATTTGTGGTATCTCTTGCCTTTTGCAGAACTCTGCTGCGTATGGCCTTCCCTGGAGTCCTATGATCAAACTATCTAAAAGACAAGATCTGAATGAATTGATTAGTTACTGTCAAAGAGCCAGGCTACTGTCTTCTTTTCTATTCAGCCTATATCTGGTACAGCCCATTGTGACCTACATTGCAGGGTCACATGACCCATGCGCATGGTACAGCTTTTCCTACCTCCATTGGTGTAACAGAATCCTCATGGATTCTTCTCCAGGACATGCATTTACTTAAACTCAAGGTTCTTGGGAAATAATATTTTTGTGGTAGTGGTAATTAGGAACAATTTTCAGATTACAGATCTAACTCATTCTGCAATTTTTTTTTTCTTTAAAAGACCAGGTGGAAAATATTTTAGCTTTTATAGGCTACATACACTCTCTGGTGTTATCTTTTTCTTCTTCTTTTTATAACCTTTTAAAAATGTAAAAGCCATTCTTAAGGATAGCATAAAAACAGGCCAAGGTCAGGATTTGGCCTTTGGGCTGTAGTTAGTCAATACATGGATTAGAATAACAAAAACCGTACCTACTTAATTCATCTTTGTTCCAAACTGCTGTTATGACAAAATAATATACAGTTTGACTTCGTTTATATCCTTTTGACATTTCAAGATCAGTTGCCTAATAATCTTCTGTCATTAATAATGCCATTTGAGATTAATTATGTATTGCTTTAAGCAACAGTTACTTATGAAGGAGAATCACTCTAGAATTTATGCATCTGCTAGAGTCTAAATGAGTGGTATTAAAAAGCTAATGTTAGAATGGGAAAAAATACATATATTTAGAATTTGATTAAGGAAGGAAAACCCTACATTATTTGCACTCTTGATTTTATTTAAGAATTTAAAAATAATGCAATACAAAATAGGGCAGCATACAATGAATATAATTGTTTCTTGTAAATGCAGAATAAACTGTTGAGGCGTAAGCATCTGTCACAGAAGGATGTTCTTGGGAGATGTTTAACAGTTTATTACTGAGAGATAAACATTGTAGCTTAGAAAAATAATATAAGTTCATATAAATATGGGCTGTATAATATTCCTGCATAATATTTGGTTATAAAAGAGTATTTCCTTATGTGTCTTAAAAATTTTAGGAATTAAATCCCAGACACCGTAATTGGAAATATGTTTCTAAGATATTGAATATTTATGTCGGTGTTAGCCCCAAAATAAGGATCACAAATTCTGATGATACAACTTTTAGAAATCAGTGTCGAATCAGCATGTAGATAATTTAACCATGAAGACATATTTTTACTCATATTTTTCTTTAAAAGTAGAATCTACCCATCTGTGTCTATCATAGTGATTAGAAAAATGTTTGTTGTGTGTAGAAATCATGGCATTATAGAAGAGGTTATGTTTTATGGAAATTGAACTTGTTTCTGATGAAGTGCTGCTCATTAGGCATTTGAGATTATACATTTGGAACTTTGGGTTAGTGTGAGTTTATTTAATTCTTGGATTTTTCACAGTATTCAAAAATACTAGTTTGTTCAAAGTGATTTTAATTTTGGTTAATTATTTTTGGTGGTCAGTAAAATAATCTTAGGTTATTTAGATTGCTGTTCTAGGCTACTGTGTTTGTATTATACAATTAGTAATAGTCAAATAACTCTTGTGGCTCCCTTCCATTGGTGTAAATCTTTTCAGTCTTACTTTTAAGCTTTTTGTTTTAGCTTTTAAAAGAATTTTTGGAGGGTAAAAACTGAGTGTTAGTGTCTTAAAAACTGAATCTTATTAATATAGCTTATTGTTTTCAGGAAATAAAAGCCAGTATTGTTTCTAATTCTGTTCAGGAAGATTTAAGCTTTCAAACATGGAAGCAAAGTTCTAATAACCTCTACTATTTAAAAAAAAAACATAGGTAGCATTTAAAATATTTTAGGATCTATTATTTAAATATCTTTTAAATTTTCTTGCTTCACTCTGGTAAGAGGAAAATAGAAGTTGTAAATATATCCTGTACAAACATCTAAATATTCAACTCTGTTTTCTACAGATGGACGGAAACCATTTCCAATTAACCATGGGAAAACTAGTGATGAAACTTTATTAGAGGTAAGAATAAAACTTATTTGGCCCACATTAAGTATTATTAATGTTATTGTCACCTTTTAAATATCCCCTATATGATATATTCTGTGTATTCGCGTACTTTCTGTTTAGAAAATCAAAAAAAATTTTTTGAATTAGTCCTAAACATCTACATCAAATAAAGATGCTTTCATGCCCGATGTGTGAGTAAATGTCAAGTTTGAAAATAACCCAGATGGTATTTATGAAAAAATCCAAAAACTTCAACAGCAACTACAGCTACCTACAGGGACTCAATCATCTACGATACAATTCAATTCCAAGTCTTAACTACTAGGAGTGAGGCAGACTCCACAGCTGAAGGGCAGGCCTCGGGCTGTCCTCTCCAAGACTTTGCCCTTCAAGCTCCAGTCACAGGCTCTACCCAGGCCACCCAAGCTTCTGACCAACTAGCTGCCAACTCTGGGGTTCCCATCACCCCCTCAGGCTTGATAATTCACTAGAATGACTCACAGAACTAATGAAAGCGCTATACTTAGGATTATAGCTTTATTATAGTAAAAGGATACAATAAGCCAGAGGAAGAGACAAACGGGGTGAGAATTGGGAGGATGTCAAACGCAAGCTTTCATGTTCTCTCCACATGGAGTCAGAACCTGTCACCCTCTCTGCACACTAATGTCAGTATCAATCATGGAAACTCTCTGGAACTTCAAATGTCTTGAGTTTATAATGGGATTTCATTATGTAGGCATGATTAATGGAATCAGTGTCCATGTGGTTGAACTTAACCTCCAGCTCCCACCCCCACCCCCACCCCGAGAAGTCAAGAGATGGGGCTGACGTGACCTGGATAAAAGCCCCAACCCCTAAACCTGTGGTTGATCTTTCTGATATGGCCAGCCCAGTATCCCAAGACTACAGGTCTGGCTGACCCTGCCTTGTCACATCCTAGGCATATGAACTATCAGGTATGGTCCTGGGCCTACCCTGAATAATAGAAGGCACTCTTTATCATGGAAAATTCCAGTTTTAGCGGTTACTCTCCTAGGAGACTAAACAAAGGACTGACCTCTTTTGGGAGACCAAATTCATTGTTATATCGTATTGAAAAAGTCATTCATCATATCTCACATTTCAGTGAATCCAAGATACCACATTCAATGTAAGATGATCTGATCTTAGAGACTGAAATATGAAAAATTGTGTCATTTAGAATGAATGAAATGCATTTTCACATTAGAGGTTGATATATTATAAGAAAGAATACTTAGTTATTTTATACTTTCATACTAAGCAGATTAGGCCACTGTACACTCTTTTGGTGTTCTTTAAATTATTTTGCATTCAGAAAAAAAGTCTTCTTATAAAATTAGTTTGACTTAGAAAAAGCTAAAATGCTTACTTATCATTTGTAAGTAAAACATGTGTTTATAAACTGAAAAATTACACATTTTTCCCCTATAGGATGCTATAGAAGTTTGCAAGAAGTTTATGGAACGTGATCCTGATGAATTAAGATTTAATGCGATTGCTCTTTCTGCAGCATAGTTGGTCAATAATGGAAACACCAAATACTGTATTATTTGCAACAAATGTTAAATTTCTGCTGCCATATACTAAGTCAAAATTTTTGATATTTTCATTAACCTGACTGATTAAACTTTATGTGAATTAAACTTTGACTTAATTTGTGGTTTATAGTCTTTTTGCTCTAAAACTGCGGTTCTTTTCTTCCTTTTCTTTCTTGTGAAAGATTTATCTTATTTGATGACTAGGAATAACTTTCTTATTCTCTTTAAATTAAATGAGAGATCATATATTGGGATAAAAGCACAATTTCCATCTGCATAGGATGAATATATATTATATCACATATATTAACATTTATTTAGCCAACATTTTTGGACATCTTGTAATGAGCTGGATACTGTTCTAGATGCCGGAGTTGCTCATGGGAGAAGAAACAAATGCTCTTGTGAGAAGAAATAAGTCACAAACACATAAATGATACTTAACCAATGATCGATGCTATGTAGACAAAGAAGGATTTGTGTTAGAGAGTGGCTGAATGGATACTTTAGATTAAATGGTCAGGGAAGGTTTCTGTTAAGAGGTGACTTTGAAGTTGAGATCTGAATGACAAAAAGCCAGTCACATAATGGTGGTGGACAAGAGCAGAGGGAATAATTAATTCAGAATCCCTGGGTTGGAGGAACAGAGAAAAGGCTAGTATGACAGAGTTTAGAAAGTAATGGGGAAAGTAGAATAGATGAGTTCGGAGAAGTAGGGACTTATCAAAATAGGAACAAGCATTTGGATCCATAGCAAGTGTGATGATGAACCTCTGAAGGGTTTTAAGCAGAGGAGTTACCATATGGATTTGTGATTTTAAAAGATTACTCTGGCTGTTCTGTGGGTAATATATTGGGGTGGGGGCAAGAATAGAGGTAGAGATACCTACAAAAAGCCACTGCATTGGGCTACTATGATAAATGCCACATAGTGTTATCTTTTTTTTTTTTCCCTGACCATCCAGCAAACCATTAGCAACAGCCTATGAGTCAGTGTTATCTTAATCACATATTGGTTAACAAGAATATATTGTCTCCTGGTTTTCAAACAAGAAGTCTGAAATCAAGAAGATGTCTGCAAGGCCATATTTTCCCCGGGGTCGTTAGCATTCTGGCAATACCAGTCTTCTGTCACACGGTCATCTCTGTCTCCTCCCTGGCATCTTCTGACTTTGGCTTCTAGTACTTCTTGCTGCTTCTGTCTGACTGCATCTTTATAAGCTTTATAATGTCTTTATAAGCTTCCGGTCATAGGGATTAAGGCCCACCCTGATTCAGTTTGGCCTCAACCAAAATAACATCTTCCAACTTCCTGTTCACAAGGGAGACCACACTTTAATGATAGCTTCTTCAGAGGTCCTATTTACAGACTGGTATGGGTTCATACCCATAGGATTGCAGATGAAGATTTAAACATGCCTTTTGCGGGGGACCTGATTCAATCCTCAGCAGATGGTGATGGCTGAGTCTTAAAGGTGGTGGTTATGTGGGTATATACATTTATCAAAACTCATTGAATTGTACATTTAAAATATGTTCCTCATGATGTGTACATTTTACCTCAAACGAAACAGGGTTGGGAATGAGTGATGAGTATAGCAGTTAGGAGACAGACCACATTGGATGAGAATGAAGTTCTACACCCATAATTGGGTGTCAGTAAGTTTATATATAATTCACTGAGTTAATGTAGATTCCTGAGGAAGTAACGTGAAAGAAGTGATATTTTAGAAAAAGTAATATGGCAGTTTCTTGCAGAATGGATTAGATCTTTGTTATTTAAAGTGTGATTGTCTCCATATTACCTGGAACTTTGTTAGGAGTGAATAATTTTGAACCCCACCCCAAACCTATTAAATCAGAACCTACTTTTTAAACAAGATCCCCAGGTGATTCATATGCACAGTAAATTTGAAATTGGCTGGATTAGAGAAAAGGGATTCAATGATGACAGTAATTTTGGAAGATATATAAATTTAGCACCTTTATATGGTAAGAAGGGACTAGGTAAAGAGACAAAAATAATATGAAGCAATTTCATAAACTGTGTGTAGAGAAATCTTTTAGCATGCCTTACATTGCTTGCATTTTGTATTGAATCTAATTATCTTTAAATTATAAGTATTCCTCAGCAACTTTCTGCCAGTTGCCTTGCTGGATTTCTCCTACTGTAGTATTTCATAATAGATCCCAAGTCAATGGCATATTACCAAGGACTTCTCAAAGTTTGCTATGAGGAATACTAACTGTGGACTGTTCATGGGCTTTTGAAAACATTGGGGCGTTGGGTTAAAATTAAACTTTTTTTTATTACAGATATTTTGGGTGGGGGAAATTATAGAACTTCTCAGAGCCTTTTTAAAAATTCTACATATTATGAATAATATTCCCTAATTTTTTTTTTATGGAGCAAGATTTAACAGCATTCTTTTGAACACACCTCAGGGAGAAATTCCCTTGGAACGTACAACTTAAAAATTTTCCTGCTTCTTTCTTCTTAGCTATGTGTAGAGAATATTAGTCCTTTCTCAGCTCTATTCCTACAATACTTTCTTAGTAAGTTTCTCAAAACTTTGAAGACCAGGTTAATGTTTAACTTTGTATGGAAACTTGTAGAGAGACACTAAAGACTGACCAAGTTGCGGGTCATTTCTGTATTCTGTTAATACCATGATACATCTGGGGGAAATGGAACTGCAGTGAGAACTAAAACTTTACATATCTGCTTGGTGGACTTTTAGGATTTCACTAAGTAACATCTTTCACTGGGTGTAATAGTTCGCTTTAAATTATTGAAACAGAGGAGCTTTTACGAACTCCATAGGATTTAACTCCTATTTTCCATGTTAATTTTTTACTAAAACAGAAGTTACCTGTTTTCAGTTGTGAATGTCTTTAATGTCTTAAAACCATCATTATTTATAAAAAGATGTGTAAACAAAGAAATCAGATTTAAATGTATTTTTTCCATCCTATATTAGTATACAGTGCTTATTCTGTGAGCTTTATAATTGGGCTGTGTATAACATACATCCTGTTTATTTCACTGAATGAAAATAATACAGTTTAAGAGAGATTATTGTATACTACCATACCTTTCAAAAGAAGCATCTGTAGGTTTAAGATTCCTATGTTGTATTTATAGGAAATTGCAAAGAGACATATTTTCATCACTTTTTAAAAACTTTTCTATTTATAGAAATGTGTGTCTTTTAGGGAAAGCTTATATATGTATGTGTATGTGTGTATACACACACAATCATAATTACACAGACACATTCCTTGCAAGGGCATATAACTCCACTTTGAATTCTCTGTGTAATCATTTAAATCTTCAACTGAAGTTAAAAGTAAAACCACTTTGAAAAATGTATAAAGCTTTTTATACATTGTGTAAAGCTTTTTAGAGCTAATCTAAAGAGATGTGTATACACATACATAAAGTTTAATAGTTAATGTTTTTATCTTTTAAGATTCTCGTTTAAGATTTTAAAATGAGTTCTCTTGTGCTCTCAACAGAATTACTAATAAAAACGGTGTGAATATGCTTATTTTTTCAATAACAGAATAAGTTTCGTCATTTCCTTTGCTTCTTCTGATTTCAAATCTGACCTCTTTAAAGTGTATATACAGTTGTGATATAGATGATTCAGCCTCTTTCAGGGTATTTATTTTCTGGGTGCCAGTGATGCCAGTGGATCAGACCTATCCACTCTGCCTTAGTTTCATGTATGTTATTACTTGTTTTTGCTTTTGAATAAAAGTTATTCTAAATCTTTCTCTTGATTTCTTTGTTTAGAATAGTGGTTCTCAACCTTCTGTTGTTTTGACCTACTTGATTGGTGAGAGTCCCAAATAGAACATCTCCATAGTCCACATACAGGTATTATATGGGTCATGATAGAAACAACAAAGGTTGTATATTATTAGCAATTCCTGATTGTCTTACTGTTGGGGGGTTGGTTGAGAACTTGTTTGAAGGCATTAAATGTAAGGGAAAAATAAATAAATACAAGAATAAAAAATAAAGGCATTAAATGTTCACAACTTATACTGAAAGCTATTTTGCAAAATGATTTAAAATAATTAAGTTTAAGAATATATAATGAAAGCTTTTATAATCTACCAAGTAGATATAAGCATAAATTGTATTATTTAAAATAAGAATCCTAATGGTCAAGAATAAGTCCCAAATTTCAATGTTATGAATGACATGTAGATTATTTAATTCAAAACTATACCCTTTATCAACTTGTAATGTAGTTGGTATTAAAATAATTAGAGTTATATTTAATAGCATATGCTGTAAAAAGCCTGAGGATGAGATCTCTGTATCCTGTACATGTGTGACGACAAGAGGAAAAGAAATTACTTGAGACTTTGTTTGTATCCTAAACATAAAAGACTTGAAGCACATGCGAAGGTTATAAATTAGACTACTCAAAAAATGCAGTAAAACCTGTTTGCTGAAAAACTGCATTACTTACTGAGCGTTTAACTACTTGTGATAGAATATGACTGTAGGATTGTGACAGAATTTTCACCTAGGCAGGTCCTAAAGGAAAGTCTGTCTTTGCCGCCCTACACCACAGACACACGACTCTTTTATGTGGGGGAGGGGGGAGTGCATGGGCCCAGAATCGAACCCAGGTTTCCCGTATAGCAGCCAAGAATTCTACCACTGAACCACTCCGACACATGCACTTTTGATAAGAGTACAGTTCATGGGAGTGTTACACTGTTCATGTTGTTTTTATTTTTACTATTGAGACCAAGTGTGATATTTCACCATCTGGGTATAATTTAAAAGATGCATTCTTAAGAGGGATTCATTTCTTTCATAAACAAAATGCAAATACCTTAGATATTTCTTCATTTCAATATGATAAAAAATATTTGCTCTTATGGCCACATTCTGGTTTGGCTTGATAATCGGGTACATATGAGGTATTCAAGATGAAGAGCACAACAGTATCAATTTTATTTTATGAACTTTAGAAAATATGGCTTCTGGGCAAAATAAACTTTTGCAGAAAGAATGTTTAAAGCCAAGTATTCACCATTCTGTCTTAGTTGTTGTCTTGCTCTTCTGCATTTTCAGAAGACTAGAGCAATGTGCCTCAGATGCTGTAAGTATTCCAGGGAACGCTTTTAGGTTTTCAGAGCTAGTGGCCATGTTTTGTTTTCTTACTTCCATGGAATGCCTACAGAAAGTAACTTCTTTAGCTAAAATTAATAACAGAGAAAATGCTTAAGCTAATTTACTCATATTCTTCCCAGCATAATTTCTGTAGTTCATAGCTATGTAGATATAGGGGGATTGTTGAACAACTAACTGGGTTTTAAATGGGGGATCCAGTAGACTCAGGACCCTCTTATACTCTTAAAAATTGAGATGCCCAGAGAGATTTTGCAGGAATTGTATCTGTTGATCTTTAAGTATTAGAAAACAAAACAAGTTTTAACACTATAATTTATTTAAAAATAACAAAAGCCCATCACATGTTAATATTAATAACATTTTTAAGAAAAATAACCATTTTCTAAGAAAGAAGAGTGGCATTGTTTTACATTTTTTGCACATCTCTCTATCAGACTTAAATGAAAGCTGGACACACATCTGTTTCTGCATTTACTATGGTGCCATATGCTGTTTTGGTTGAAATATATGAAAAAAAATCCAGCCTCATACAAATACATAGTTAGAAAAGGAAGGGTTTTTATCAGCATTTCCAAGGCTGAGAAGTTGGTGGGGATACAGCAAGTGCAGATCAAGATACAGGTTGCAAAATCCCCTCAAGTTGTCCAACATCAAACTGCTAATGCCTGGATATATCCCAGAGGATATAAAGTAGATAATCAGAGAGTTTTGGCAAAGTCCCTTGAGGGATGGGAAGAAAAATATGAAACTATTAAACCTTACCACCAGAGAAACCCCTGATACTGTGTCAAACATTAGGGACACTCAAATCAATAGGCCATACCCTTGATTTTGAGTCTTACTCTTGTGAAGCTTATGCATGTAGTGAAGATGCTTAGCCTACTTATAGGTATGCCTACGAGTTACTTCTGGAGGACCTCTTTTGTTGCTCAAATGTGATCTCACTCTCTCTAAGCCCAACTCTGCAAATGAAATCATTGCCCTCCCCACTATGTGGGACATGACATCCAGGGCCAAAAGTCTCCCTGGTGGCATGGGAGATGACTCCCAGGGATAGAATGGCATTGGCACCATGGAATCAACAAAGCCATCCTGACCAAACGGGGGGAAGAAGCATAACAGATAAGATATCAGTGGCTGAGAGAGGTCAAATAGAGTCAAGGCTGCTCTTATTTATTTATTTATTAAACATAACCACATACAAACACAAACATTCTTACCATATGATCATTCCAAATATTCAATAACTCACAATATCATCACATAATTGTATATTCATCATCATGATCATTTCTTAGAACATTCGCATCAATTCAGAAAATGAAATAAAAAGAAAACAGAAAAAAATCATACATACCATATCTCTTACCTCCCTTCATTGATTGCTAGCGATTCAATCTAGTAAATTTGTTTTAACATTTGTTCCCACTGTTTATTTATTTTTAATCCATATGTTTTACTCATCTGTTGATAAAGTAGATAAAAGGAGCATCAGACACAGGGTTTTCACAATCATGCAGTCATATTGAAACACAGCTCTATATTTTCAGACAGTTCCCTCCAGCCTCTCCATTACACCTTAACTAAAAAGGTGATATCTGTTTTAATGCGTAAGAATAACCTCCAGGGTAACCTCTTGACTCTGTTTGGGATCTCTTAGCCATTGACACTTTATTTTGTCTCATTTTGCTCTTCCCCTTTTGGTTGAGAAGGTTTACTCCATCCCTTGATGCTGAGTCCCAGCTCATTCTAGGATTTCTGTCCCATGTGGCCAGGAAGGTCCACACCTCTGGGAGTCATGTCCCACGTAGAGAGGGGGAGGGCAGTGAGTTTGTTTGTTGTGTTGGCTGAGAGAAAGAGAGAGGCCACATCAAAGCAACAAAAGAGGTTCTCTTGGGGGTGACTCTTAGGCCTAATTTTAAGTAGGCTTAGCCTATCCTTTGTGGGGTTAAGTTTCATATGAATAAACCCCAAGATTGGGGGCTCAACCTATTGCTTTGGTTGTCCCCACTGCTTGTGAGAATATCAAGAATTCTCCACTTGGGGAAGTTGAATTTCCCCCCTTTCTCACGATTCCCCCAAGGGGACTTTGCAAATACTTTTTTTATTCACTGTTCAAATCACTCTGGGATTTATCGGAGTATCACTCTGGACAAACCTACAAAATCTCATGCCCTACTCAAGGTTCCATGTACTATGGTGTCCAGTTAAGCTGTCCACATAAGCTATATTAGGAAATGCACTAGTCAAAATATAAATTTTGTACCAAATAAACATTTTTTGCTTTAGTCTCACAC
Organism: Myrmecophaga tridactyla; assembly: GCA_004026745.1. Taxonomy (NCBI): domain Eukaryota; kingdom Metazoa; phylum Chordata; class Mammalia; order Pilosa; family Myrmecophagidae; genus Myrmecophaga; species Myrmecophaga tridactyla. Next base: position 45,999 of record PVIY010017168.1, read on the forward strand.
ATAAGTTAAAGTTTTAAAATATTAATTACCATCTATTTTCAACACCCTGCAGTATTGACATTCCTTTGTTCTTCCTCATGCAAAAACATTTTTCAATTTGTACATTTAGTCACTATCATTATACACTCTAGGCATTCCTAGATTATACCATCTCAGTCGTTATCGTCTATCCTTCTGATTTCATTTGTGCCCCCAGGCCTCCTCCCTGTATCATTCTCACATTCAGCTTCATTCAGTGTTCATTATTGTATTACAGTTAGGTAGTATTGTGCTATCCATTTCTGAATTTTTACAATCAGTCCTGTTGCACAATCTGTATCCCTTCAGCTCCAATTACCCAATATCTACCCTATTTCTATCTCCTGATGGTCTCTGTTACCATCTGAAATTCTCCAAATTCATTCACTAATGTCAGTTCATATATGAGTGAGACCATACAGTATTTCTCCATTTGTTTCTGGCTAATCTCACTCAGCATAATGTCCTTAAGGTCCATCCATGTTGTTACATACTTCATAACTTTATTCTGTCTTACAGCTGCATAATATTCCATTGTATGTATATACCACAGCTTGTTTAGCCACTTGTCTGTTGATGGACATTTTGGCTGTTTCCATCTCTTGGTAATTGTTAATACTGCTCCTATAAACATTGGTGTGCAAATGTCCATTTTTGTCCTTGCCCTCATGTCCTCTGACTAGATACCTAGCAATGGTATTGCCAGGTCATATGGCAATTCTATACTTAGCTTCCTGAGGAACCATCAATGCTGCTCTTGAGGTCATTCTTAACACAAGTTAGACATTGCTACCTACCATAACTTGCCAAACCCCAACCAAAACCATTCCAGCCAATCCTAAAGAACATCTAGTGTGATATATGAGATTCTACAAAGTTTCCATGCACTAGGGTAACTTTCCAAAACCTACAATCTCCAGATGGGTCCCCAGACCAGATAAGTCCTGAAATGCAGAGAGGCCAGCCCTTCTAGCCATTAACTAGTTCCATCTCCCTACCCCATATTATCGACGGCCCCTTCCAACATGAAAAAATTAGAATGGCCAGAGCTCAAATACCCCTAGAAGATGGGAGAAAGATCAAAGGTGATGGTGGAGTTATATAGAGAAGGTAGGGTTTAACAAGAGAGTATGATTGGTGAATCATTATAGTGATATTTCTTGTAGTCTCTGGTATTTTAGAGCAGCTAGGAGTAAAAACCTAAAATTGTGGAATTGTAACCCATACCAAACCCTGAAATTTGTTCTACAACTGATTGTTGTGATGTGCCTTGAAATTTATTGCTTTTTTTTTTTTTTTGCATGGGCAGGTTATTGCTTTTTTTAGACATTTTTCACACTCAAAAAAGAGAAAAAAAGTTGATTGTGATGATAAATTTATGGAAAATAAAAAACATCAAACTGCTGTGGCTGGTGGCCACCAGGTAGTCTCTGCCTCTCAGCTGCCTTCCCCCAACAAGGTTACTCAGGTGACCCCAGCAGGCTAACAAGTGCAAGTGATCCTTACCATCACAGCCACTGCTCAGGTGGTTCAGCAGAAGCTTATGCAGCAGCAGGTGATGACAAATGACATCTGTCTAGTTCCAGGCACCTGTCATCCTTCACCCAGTGCAGGCACCAGCCAGCTCCAACAGCTTGAATCAGGAACCAGAACTGCAAATGCAAGTACATGCCCTCGGGTTAAAGACACCCACCGAGCCTCCTTCCCAGTAGACACCTGAGCTTGGGCATTCCAACATAGGCACCTCCTCCACCATTCTCAATCTTAAGGCAAAAATCTAACTTCTTCACAGAAAAAAAATATTTTTGCGCGTTGGGACAATATCATATAAGGTATTCAGCATTTGGAAAGCTATATTTGAGATAATATCATGTAATGATTTCATCAATAAGCATCGTAAACTGCAGGAAGAAGTGATCTTTATTGTACACCTCTTTTGTGTATTACATGTGACCAATAGAAAAAGTGACAGTGAAAAAAAAAAGAAAAGGAAGGTTTTAAAAAGTGTATTTAAGTTATTGCTTCTCGGCCTTTTGGCTAAGATCAAGTGTAGTATCTTCTTATCAGTTTAATATCTGATACGTCCTCTATCTGAGGACAATATATTAAATGGATTTTTGGAGTAGGGAGATGGAATAGGAGCTTGCTCTGTCCACTCCACGTATCGACCTGGTATTGCAGTACTTCCAGGAACGGTGCACCCCTCTCTCATTTGCGCTGTGTACTGACAGACTCGGCTCTTGTTTGCTCTCCGAGCTTGCTCCTTTTCTCTACCAGAGCAAGATCTCCAGGGCTCCCTTGGTGTCTTTCCCCACTGAGTTGCGTGTGCCGTCCTTTCTTTCTTTTCTTCTGTTTCCTTTCTCTGTTCTCACTGCTGTCATGTCCTTTACGCGAAACAAAGAAAAGAAAAAGAAAGAGAAAACAAAAACAAAAACAACAACAATAAAAATGTATTTAAGCAGTTTTATTCACACACCATACAATCCATCCTAAGTGTACAATCAATGGTTCTTGGTATAATCAAACAGTTATGCACTCACCACCAAAGTCAATATGAGAACATTTCCATTAAAAAAAAAAATCCTATACCTCTTATATCCCCCTACTATTGATATTCAGCTTTGATATTATGCCTTTGTCACAATTACTGTAAGAATATTACCATGTTACTATTAAATATAGGCTCTAATTTGCATGAATTGCATTTTTCCCATATACCACTCTATTATTAACTCCTTATAATAGTGACATACATTTGTTTTAGTTCATGTAAGAAATTTCCTCTATTTGTACAATAACCACCTTCCTTGTCCACTCTAGGTTTCACTAAGTTATACAGTCCCAGTGTTTATCCTTCAGCTTTCCTTCTGGTGACACATATGATCCTAATCTTCCTCTTTCAGCCATTCTCACAATCGGCATTGTTACTTACACCTACAGTATTGTGCTACCGTCACACAAGTAGTGTGCTATCCATTTCTGAACTTTTACAATCAACCTTATTAAACCCTCCTTACTCCTTAAGCATCAACTGCCCAATCTCTACCTTCTATCTCTTGATAACCTATGCTCTCAAATTTAACTTTCAGAATTTGCTTATTATAGTTAGTTCATATCAGTGAGACCATGCAGTATATGTCCTTTTGTTTCTGGCTTATTTGCACAACATACGTCCTCAAGGTTCATCCATGTTGTTGCATAAATTATAACTTCATCCCTTTTAACAGCTGCATAATATTCCATTGTGTTTATATATTGCAGTTTGTTTAGCCATTCATCAGTTGATGGACATTTAGGCTGTTTCCATCTGTTGGCAATCATGAAGAATGCCACTGTAAACACTTGTGTGCAAATGGCTGTTTGTGATCCTTCTTTTTGTTCTTTTGAGTATATCCCTAGTAACCGGATTGCTGCTTCATGTGGCAGTTCTATATTTAGCTTTCTGAGGAACTGCCAAACTGCCTTCCAGAACAGCTGCACCATTCTACATTCCCATCAGCAATGAATGAGTGTAACTCACCACATCTTCCCCAGCACTAGTAGTTTTCTGTTTTGTTGATAATGGACATTCTAGTAGGTGTGAAATGGTATCTCATTTGCAATTCCCTAATAGCAAGTGAAGTTGACCATCTTTTTATATTCTTTTAAGCCACTTGTATTTCCTCTTCTGAAAAGTGTCTGTGTATGTCTTCTTTTTTTGGTTGTCGGGTGTGGTGGTATAGGCAGGGAATCGAACCCTACTCTCCCACATGGAGCATTTTACCACTGAACCACCCGTAATCCATGTATTTTGCCCATTTTTTTTTTGAAACAGGAAATGTCATAACTTCACTTTATTTGTATTTCTTCTTACACAAAACCATCAAAATGAGGGTAGAAATAGGCAGAGAAAGTACTGAAAATGTGTTCAAGTTAAATGCCCTCAGGATTATTCCAGGGAGCTCTTGAGGCTGAGTACCTGCTTGGTGTGGCTACAGGACCAGCACTAATTCCTCATGCTCTGGCCTGAGGCCTTC
>PVIY010017169.1:0-50036 GCA_004026745.1 Myrmecophaga tridactyla
TTCTTATTTAAAAGTTTTACATGTGTTATTTTTACAAGGACTTCTTACGTTTTTTTTTTTTGCTTTTTAAATTTTTCAGCATTTTTATTACTTTGTTACCACTGATTTATATAAACCCTTAATAGGTATATATTTTAACTAGAATATAAACCCTTAGAAGCTAAGATTTATGTCTTTTTATTTATGACAGACTGGAATTAGTAAGGTTATTATAACTTGAAATTCTTATACATATTGAGGTAACAAATGGCCAAGTAAGAAAAGTCAGATTTTTTAAATTTCAGTTAAAGTTATAAAAAATTCATTTATATTTTTAGTAAGCTTTATTGATTTCTTAAATACAATATATTTGAAATATTAGCATATTTAAATTTTATTGTATTTTATATGTGTTATTATTATTAGGTACATTTCTCAGTTTATGTAACCTGTTAGGCTACTTTAAGAGGAATTTTGAGAATGTACTTATAATATTAGTTTATTTATTAGTAAGTTTATTTAAATTTAAGGAGAACATACTTAAGCAAAATAAAATTGCATTTGCTTAATTGAAAGATTTATTATTTAATTTTTTCTATTTTTATAATATTTTAAAATTATAAAGAACTTTAAAAGTATATTGACTATTAAGTTCTGGGAACTATATTGAACTCATTGAATTTGTTTTAAATTTAAATGTGGGAAAACTTTTTAATTGGTTGCACAGATAGAAAGATATTCAGCTTAGAGCTCGTTAAAAATTTTCTTATTAACTTGGTGTTACTATCCAGAGGTATGAGAGTATACATTGAAAATGCATATAGACATAAATAGGAAATATATAATTTGAAAAGAAAAACAGAATCACATAAATATTTTTGAGAGGGATAAATAAAGGATTGAATATGCCATCTCATCCCATCTTCATTTTTTGTAAAAATGGGATGAAATAACACATTCAATTTCTTACTTGTAGTAGTATTTTTATTTTAAATTATAGTGAGGTCAGATTCTGTTACAGAAATAAAACTTTTTTTATAGACTCATAACCAAAATGCTTTTAATTTTTAATATAGCCTAAAGTTTCCCTCTTTAAAAGAATTTCTATAATTAGTAACCAGTTATGAATTTTTGACTAATATAAATGTAGGACCACACCAATTAATAATTAGACTGAACACATTAACTAACAAACAGGCATTAAATATTTGACCTACCAAAATATATTAGTTAACAATTAATCGGACATGAAGCACTTCTGTGATAGAATAGCACAGAGGAAGAAAGTGGTTGAGTTTGGGTGGAGGAACTTTCAGACCATTTATTAATGGAGAGTGCCATGTTGTGGGGCAACATTTTTGTTGTTTTAAAGAGTATCGTGGCCAAGCAGAATTGCAGAGAAAAATAAGTTTTTTTAAAGTTTGTTTTGTTTGTTTTCTTTTCTTTATTTTTTAATTGGAGTTTACCGAGATTATCAAGTAAACATCCAAGAGGAGTAGAATCAAGAAATGTTAGGGTGTTACCCATGATTATTTGCTAACTTTTAGTATAGAGGTGGAGGTTTGCTATGTGCTAGGGAGTTTGCTTGCAGGAGGCTTACGGAGGTCTGCTCATGGGGATTTAGGTTTAACTGCTCCTTTCGAGGTTGATGGTTACCAGCTCCGCTGAAGGCTTACCATCTCCCTAGGGACTTGTATCTGTGATGTGCTGACTCCTGTTGGGGTCCTGCAGACAGAAGTTACCAGCTATGTTGATGGCTTATGGGCCAGTGTAGCATTAAGTGAGGCTAATTTTCTCAGATCCAAGATCCAATCACAACAACAAAGCAGGCATTCCCAGTTTGTTGTTGTGGATTAGAAAAGTGTGCAGGCTGTCACTCAGGGTGTCCCCCAAGTTGTTGTTTTTTTTTGTTTGTTTTTAATGTGCATATGGGCAGGAGGCACCAGGGATCGAACTCCAGACCTCCAGCACGGCAGGTCGGAGCTCTGCCTGCTGAGCCACAGCAGCCGCCCCCCCAAGTTGTTTTTGGCTGCTCCAAAGGAAAATGCTCGTGGAGCTGGAGAGTTTAGACCGAGTTTGGGCCTTAGGCCAGGCACACTGGCACACTATTTTGCTGTTTTCCACAATGTCATATAGTAGGGATCCTATGTAGTCTCTTCAGACTGGCTTCCTTCACTTAGCAATATGCATTTAAGTTTCCTTCATGTTAAATCATGTCTTTATAGCTCAGTTCTTTTTAGTGCTGAATAATATTCCATTTTATGCATGTGCCACAGTTTGCTTATTCACCTATGGAAGAGTGTCTTCATTGATTCCAGTGTTTGACAATTATGAATAAAGCTATAAACATTTGGGTGCATATTTCTTCTGTGGACATAATTTTTCAAGTTCTTTGGGTAAATACCTAGGAATGTACTTGTTGGATCATATGGTAAACCATTGAAAGAAACTGCCAAGCTGTTTTCCAAAGTGCAAGGTAGCTGTACAATTTTGCATTCCCACTAGCAGTGGAGAGTTCCTATTGCTCCACATCCTTGCCAGTATTTGGCGTTGGGGTTTTGGATTTTAGTCATTCTAAAATGCATGTGGTGGGTTTTTCAATATTGTTTTAATTTGCAATTCCCTAATGATTTATGATGTTGAGCATCTTTTCAGATACTTGTTTGCTATCTGTATGTCTTCTTTTGTGATTATTCAGCCCTTTAACCCATTTTTTAATTGGGTTGTTTCCTGTTATTGACTTTTAAAAGTTGTTTGTGTATTTTAGATAAGATTTCCTTTGTCAGACATATTTTACAAATATTTTAGTGTTGTACTGTATGTCTTAGCTATGCTATATATGAGAAAAAAACATAAAAATAGAAAAGAAAAAAATAAAATTTCAGTAGAAAATCCTAAGGTGTCTACTGAATGCTATAGGGGTAATAAATCAGTTTAGCAAAGTCAAAGGATACAAGATCAGCATATAAAATCAGTTATATTTCTATTTACTGGAAACAATTGGAAATTACAATTTTAAAAATACTTTTTAAAGTATCAAAATATAATATATTTCAGGATAAATTTAACAAAATAAGTGCACATACAGCAAACAGAAAACTATAAAACAAACCCTTCTGAGAGAAATTAAAGAAAATGTATATGCAAAGATGGGTTATAGATGTGAAGACTCAATGTTATTAAGATGTTAATTGTATCAAAATTGATCTGTAGATCTAAGACTATACCAAACAAAATCTCAAAAGGCAGTTATTGTAGAAATTTACAAGGTTAATCTAAAAATTACATAGAAATGTCAAGATACTAAAGTTCCAAAACAATTTTGAAAAGGAGAAACCAGGAGGAGGACTGACACTATTTGATTGCAAGATTTAGTAAAAAGCTACCATAATCGAGACAGTTTGGTTTTGGCATATGTGTAAATACACAGATCAATGGAATAGAAAAGAGAGTCCAGAAGTAGACCCATAGATGTTGTGGTAGTTAGATTCATTTGTCAACTTGGCCAGGTGAAGGCACCTAGTTCTGTTGTGGGGGACATGAGCCAATGGTATGTGAACCTCATCTGTTGCTCATTACATCTGCAGTCGGCTAGGTGGTGTTCCTGCTGCAATGGATGATGTTTGACTTAATTGGCTGGTGCTTAAATGAGAGAGCACAATGTAACACAGCCCAAGCAGCTCAGCATTCCTCATCTCAGCACTCGCAGCTCAGCCCAGGCCTTTGGAGATGCAGAAAGAAGTCACCCCGGGGAAGGTTGTTGGAACCCAGAGGCCTGGAGAGAAGACCAGCAGAGACCATCCTGTGCCTTCCCACATAAGAAGGAACCTCAGTGGAAAGTTAGCTGCCTTTCCTCTGAAGAACAAACAAAATAAATTCCCTATTATTAAAAGCCAATCCATCTCTGGTGTGTTGTATTCCGGCAGCTAGCAAACTAGAACAGACGTATTTCCACTTTTTTTTTTTTTAACCAATATATAAGGTAAATCAGTGGGAAACAAATAACAAATGGTTGCAGATTAATTTTAAATCATTGACTAATCACCTCACTCCATACACAAAAATGAACTAGAAATGGATCATAGATTTAAATGTAAAAACTTAAAGCATAAGACTTCTAAAAAAGAGAAAGATATTTTTTTCCAAATTTGGGATAGAAAAATTTTTCATAGATAGAGTAAAAAATGAAGAGACTACCAGGTAAAAATCAACATACTGCACATAATCAAAATTTAAAATTTTGCTCTTAGGATGACACTTAAGAAAATGAAAGGACAAGCTAAAAATGGAGATTATATTTATAAAATATATATCTGGTTAGGGAATTGATTCCAGAATTTATAAAAATAAACTACATGTTAATATTAGAAAGACAAAAACCCAATAACAAAAATTATTAAATATTTCAGTTTGTGTACTGGTTTGAATCTGTTATGTACCCCAGAAAAGCCATGTTCTTTTCTTTTAACATTCTTTTTTTTCATCACATAGTTGTATAGTCATCAACATGATCATTTTTTAGAACATTTGCATCAATTCAGAAAAAGAAATAAAAAGAAAACAGAAAAAAATTCATACATACCATACCCCTTACCTCTCCCTTTCATTGATCACTAGCATTTCAGTCTACTAAATTTATTTTAATGTTCATTCCCCCTATTATTTATTTTTAATCCATATGTTTTATTCATATGGCCATAAGAAAGATAAAAGGAGTATCAGACACAAGGTTTTCACAATCACACAGTCACATTGTGAAAGCTATATCATTATACAATCATCTTCAAGAAACATGGCTACTGGAACACATCTCTACATTTTCAGGCAGTTCCCTCCAGCCTCTCTCTTATGCCTTAACTAAAAAGGTAGTATCTATTTAATGCATAAGAATAACTTCCAGGATAACTTCTCAACTCTGTTTGGAACCTCTCAAGAGCCATGTTCTTTTAATCTAATCTTGTGGGGGCAGATCTAATGTCGAGTGTGACCCCACCTATTCAAGATGAGTCTTAATCAACTTACTGGAGTCCTTTAAGAGAGAAGAAAAAATTTAGGGAAACTAAGAAAGTAAATGTCCCCAGGGAAGCACAGATGCTTGGAGACAGAAAATGCCCCAGGAGATGCTAAAGCTAAGAAGTGAAATCCAGAATTTTCCCCAGAAAAGCTAAGAAAAGACACACAGATGCCTAGAGAAAGAAGAACAACACAGGAGAGAAGGACCCACAAGAGCTGAGAGAACCATTTTGGAAACAAACCCAGGAGAGAAGGGCCAGCAGACATCACCATGTGCCTTCCCATGTGACAGAGAAACCCTTGGATGTGATCAGCCTTTCTTGAGTGAGGATATTCTCTTGCTGGTACTTTAATTTGGACATTTTCATGGCCTTAGAACTGTAAATTTGTAACCTAACAAATCCCCTTTTTAAAAACCCTTCCACTTTTGGTATAGTACATTCCAGAAGCATTAGCAAACCAAAACAGTATGCATTTTATGAAGAAGATTTGCAAATTGCAAGAAAATACATGAAAAATTTAATTTGGACATCCATCAACATGTGAATGGATAAATAAATTATAGTGTATTCATAAAATGGATTACTACTCAAACAAAAAAGAAAGAAAAGGGCTTAGACAGTACAACCAGTGACATTAGCTAGCACTCACTCTACTGTCTGTAGTGGACTACAAGAGACTTAACTGTATCTGCCTCATATTTCCAGCAGACTCATGTTCAACTTTTACTCACAAAAAAGAAAACCAGGAAAATCTTACTAATCCTTTTTTTTTAAAGTTAATATAAAATTGTAACAACAATAACAAAAGAACCCAAACTTTAGTAACACAGCTGGAACAATCCACAGTAGTGGAAGAAAAGATTTAATTTAATTGATTTTTTGTGGTTGTTGGTTGTTCACTAGTCTTACAGTGATAGAGGCTGTACATTTTTTTAAGGGAACCAAAAAGCTTCTTGGGGTTTGGTTCTCCTGGCAGCAGCCCAGTGCAAACCAAGGATCTGGAGATCTTCACACCATCCTGAGATCTGAGTGGAACATACTTTTGAAGGATGTGCAGTGTTCAATCATAAGTGTGATAAAAACTGACGAACAGTAAGCTTATGTACTCAGTGAGACTAGCATGTTTGTCCCCAGGAGACATTTCATTTTGAAGACATGTAGTACCACCCTCTTACTGAATGCACTGGTTCCCCTTTTGAAGCTTGCTAGGCATTACACTGGGTTTGACTCAATTCAAATCTTCTTTTATTCTTGTAAGAATTTCATGAAGACTTCTCACCAAGGGTACCCACACCAGAATTTCCAGGAAGAAAGAGTTTCTTAATGCAATTTTCCCAAATGGAGTAGCATATTGTATGGGATGGATGAATTCTGACTGTTGGTACGTGCATACTCTGGATTTCCCAGAGAGTTCTGTAATTAGTCAGCCAGATCAAACCCTGGGAGTTCATATGAGTGAACTTGGCCCAGCAGTTATGGACCAGTTTCACATGAAAGATGGTGTTATTGCAAAGGATGTCACTCATGAGAGTGGAATTCATGACTTAATACCAGTTTCTGTCATTGATACCATGCTGTTCAATCCTTGTGCATATTCAATGAATGGAATGAAATCATATGGAACTTATTGGACTATTAATATCACTCCAGAACCAGAAATTTCTTATATTAGCTTTGAAACAAACTTAAGTCAGGCTTCCTATGATGATCAGGAAAGTTGTGGAAGTCTTCAAGCCAGGAAAAGTCATGACCACCTTGCTTGTAAATCAGCGTTCTAAATGCCACACAGTGCTTCCTTCACCCCAGAAGAGAAGATTGAAGAAGATCAAATGTCTTGATTTTCAGAGTGCTATGTTCAATGATTACAACTTTATTCTTACTAACTTTGCTAAAAATCAGCAACAACAGCAAAGTTGATTAAGAAAAATGAAGAAAAAACAAAAAAAGAGAACCTCCAAAGAGGAAGGTGATGGCTGCTTTCCAGATATTGATACCAGGAGTAATGCGTCCCATAACCACCACCTTGTAGTTGCAGGAAGCCCTAGTTGTTATCATAGTGTGATCACTTTGGGGTATCGTATGCATTATTATATCGAGGAATTAGATATCTTGCATGAATGCTTTTTTCTATGTTTAGGTATCCTATGCCACTCTTGCTGTGAAATTGAAGTGCATGTAGAAAAGCCCTTTTACTGCATGAAACTTTACCACACTTGTGAAAACAATTCAATTTGGTTTATGCATAGTATAATATTTCTCCAGTTATCATCCAAAATTCCCCACAGACAATGCTTTCATCCTCATTAAGTGTTGGCCTCAGCCTAACCATCTGGGACTATTCTATTAAATTGCTGCCGGAATTTTACATCCAGTTACCACCAGTTTCCAGGACGTTTTCTCTACTAATGTTATTGAAACCACTTTCTACTTCATATAGATGTTTTTTACAACAGCAGTAAAAATTTTTCTTCCATGAGTCAAAAAAAAAAAGAAAGAAAGAAAAAAAGTAAAAAACCACTGTTATATGCAATAACATGCATAAATTTTGAAAGCATTAGGCTAGGTGAAAGAAGCTATACAGAAACTACTACATATACTCTCTGTAGATTTTAAATTCTAAAAAAGGCAAATTTTAATGGCAGAAAGCAGAGCAATGTTTTCTAGGGTATTGGGAGCAAAATACAGTATTGATTGTATCAGGACACAAGGGAATTTTAGAAGAGATAGAAATATCTTATATAATGATTTCTTTGGTGATTACACAACTATAAACATTTGTCAGATGTAATGAATCGTGCACTTCAAGTTGGTGAATTATATTTTATGTAAATTATAAATCAAAGCTTATTTTTAAAAGAACAGCATTTAATCACTGTTCTCTTTTTTTCTGAAACAATGCCTTTGCCTAAACTCTTTTGTTCCACCTGCTTCTTGTTGACATTGCTGAGTTTGCCTTTCATCAAACTATATAGTCTGGAGCTTGAAACCTTAAGTTACATTTATGACCAGTTTGATAGGGCTTGTTGCATCCCCAATTTGGAACATCATGTATTCTCATTTGGGCCACAAATCCCTCATTTGTCCTTTGACCAGGGTCATTATAATTATATCAGGTTAAAATACAGACTCCAAAACCCCCAAATCCAAAAAACCCCTTTTCCCACAACTATTATCTCTTTAACATGACCTTAAAGGGTCCAAAGTTGGAGTTATTTTCCAGGAATCAAACTTATCATCTGGCTCAGGTACTGGTCCTTTCATTCAGGCATAGTGGATCCAGCCTTTCTCTGCTGTCCGGATGGCTGTCTCAGTTGTCAACAGAACTTGATAGGGTCCTTCCCAGGATGGTTGAAGTTTGGACTCTTTCCACAATTTGATGAGGCTCTAACTGCTGGTGGTGATGGGCAGCAAATTCAAGAGGTGAGGTCTGGGCAAGTAAACCAAGGTGCCTGAGGGATGAGAGAGTAGTGGACAAATCCAGTACATAATTCTTAAGGAACAGATCCTTTGCAAAGTCAGCTACTGGCATGGTCTGTCCTAAGGCAAAATTCTTCTCTGGGTTTGGACCTGTAAAACTTTAGAATAAGTTATTTGCTGCTGAGATATAAGGAGGGACAGTCATAGGATACATATTCCCATTTATATAAGGGGAAATTGGAAGGAACACAGGGGTCATCAGACCCAAGCAGTTTTGAAAACTGCAGGGCAAACTCCATTAGATTTCAAAGTCTGAGAGTTACTTATCTTCAGGACTTTAGAAAGCGGCAGTCCCACCCTTTCCAAGAGCCTATATGGTGACTGCCTCTCTCTGAATGCAACCCTGGGGAACACTGGGGAGACCACACCCTTCTCGGCTCCATCCTCTCCAAGCATTGGGGCTGCGCCTGGGTGCGCTCTGCCACCTCCAGGGCACACGCCCAACCCCTCCAAGTGGTGGCAGTCTCTCCCCAGTCCTCAAGGAATGTGCTCAACCCTCTCTCCACAGCCTGGGGTGACACTGCTCCCCCACCGGGAGGTGGAAGGCCCATATTCTGCACTAGGGAAAAACTCACCCTCTCAAAGTGCCTGGGTGGGTCCCCTTTCCTGGCCCAAGGCCTTCCGACTTCAGACCCCCATCTCCACAGTTCTGTCTCCAAAGTCATTTTCCTCCAATGTGTCCCTTCCCTGCCCCTCCCAGTCCTGACAGGCAGTGGCTTATTTTTTTATACAGATGCTGCAACACTCTTGCTGCCCTTCTATGTAGTAGTTTTGGGTCATGTCCTTTAGCGAGTCTCATGGGTATTATTAGGTGATTTTCCAACAAGCTACTCCCAGCTTCTGGAATGTACAACAGGGGGTTTATAATTTGGTTATCTTCCCAATAGATATCAGTAGGTTTGAAAGTGGGGATGTTAACTATTTTCCCTTTTACCCCTGAAACTGTGAGGGAGCTACCGAAAATTTGATTCCCTTTGCTATATGGGTTGCAGAAGATCGAGCTGTCCTAGTCTCTACCAAAAATGTAATTTCTCCCTGATATGGGCCCACCTTTAGATTTATCAAAGGCTCCCGGTGGGCTCTTGAGATGAGGAGGCTTTAACCTTCCTAATCTTTAAAATTTATTAGGGATATCCCCTGCCTTTATTTCTTTAAATTCAGACATTCCCCTTTGAAATGACCAGGATTCCCACAGTGCTAACACCCTGCTGAGTCTTGAACCCTCTTTACTCCTTTATTCCCTTTGGCCTAGACTGTTTCTCTATCTCACCTCTGCCTGTCTCCTCCCTGCTTTATCTCTAATCCCTTCTTGACCAAGTGGTCGATTGTGCTCAACACTATTTTGACTTGTTTCTGCTTTCCTCTTCCCTTCTCATTAACTCATTATCACCAATGGCATGGCAGGGGAAGCTGTTTAGCTAAGTGAATTGGTGCTTGGCACTTGGCGGGCAGCCTGGGGAACATCCAGCCAGCATTTGCACTGGCCCCTCAGCCAAGCTTGTCCCTGGCCCATCCCTGGCACTGATCCCCACCCCCATAAGGGCCAGTGTTGCATAGTCCTGGAAGCCCTGGGAGTGGGCCACACATGGTGGAGGGGGTTGAGTTTTAGAGGAGGGAGATGGGAGGGTGCCAAGCCCATGCTCTCAGGACCGACTGGCCCATGTTCAACTGTTGTTCCCATAGAACGCTCCTCCATTTTGGCCTTCAAAGTTCTCATTTAAATATTTGCTATTATCACCAAGATCTGCACCTGTGGTGGCTCCACCCTGGCCTGCGCCCTAGGCTTCAAGGCTCACCACAGTGGCCCTCTTCCTCATCAGGGCATAGCACAAGGCAGCGGCAGCCTGTCCAGCTCCCTTCCCTCTTGCATGCGTCCTGACTGCCGACAGCTGGATATGGGCCTGACCCTCCAGCGACATCCATTTTCATAGCGCTGACACTGAGCAGTTTTGAACACTCCCCTTTCACCTGCTTCCCACCTCCCTCTTAAACAGCACCTCAAAGCAGACAAACAACAAACCAAAGCCTACGCCTGCACCAAAGAAGGAACAGGTGATTCTTCATCTAAAATAAAATATGAAAGTAAAGAAAGGAGCCCGATTGGGTCTTAAGGGCCACCATCACCAGTAAAGTTGAAAACAGCAAAATATCACAATTAAAATACAATATGAGACTTTCTTAATAGCTCTCCTAGTGGTTTATCCTTCCACCTATCTATTTTCTAGATCTTTTTCTGAATTTTAGCCCAAGACCCCTTTATATCCTTGGGCCACAGGACTACCAGAGTCCATCCCTGAATATTTCCTTACTTGGTACCTCAACTTTTGCAGGTAAGCAGAGGTAATTTTGTTTAAGTTCATTCCTCAAAAAACATAATATCCAACAAGATTTTGCTGGAAAAGATGCATCTTTAGTTTAAGTAAGAATCCCTTGTGTCTCTTTAATCATCCAACCTCTTCTTAGCTACTTGCCTAAATAAATTAGAAAGTAGGCATCTTTACTGCCACCTCAAATAATACCAACATTATTGCTCAGAAGTAGTTGGCAGGTCCTGTTAGGAGACACCATAACCCTCTTAAGAGTCCAATTGCTGCATTGACACTTTCATCAAGACTGAACTTCTATAGGAAAATTCTCCCACATCAAGATAGTTTTATCCACCTATTTGCTTCATTCTTATTAGTAGTAAGTCTGCAATTACTGCATTTGGCAAAGGAATTTATTATAGAGAAACCCTGACTCTACATCAGGTGGTCACAGACCACTTTGAAATAGTTCTATTGAACCAGAGACAAAACTAGAAAATTATCAAAAATATCAGTAACTCTGCATAACTTCTTCAAGTCCCTTTTAAGGACTAAAACTTACTAAAACATTGTTTAAGCTGTTCTTTTTTTCCTTGAGAGCCCCCAAAGGCTTTATTTAAGTTTTGAAATTTGGGTATAGCCGGTTTTATCCTCTGTATACTGAGGCCTTAAAGATCTCACATAAAGCTAATCTTTATCTGCCCCATATTTTGGCCAGAACACATCAAGTGGCACAATGCTTTCTTTTGTCCAAATGTACATTTTCTTTATTGGGTTGCCAATATTCCAACATTCTCCCTATGGACTATCCAGGGGGGTGTTCCTGGAGGGGGATTTTATAGGTACCCCTACCCTTTTTCCCCAATCAGCCAACTGCCTCTAACCATTCTTGGTTTCCTTTGTTTTGGCACCACCTTGCTTCATCCGACTCCAGCCCTTTCCCTCATGGGAGAAGGAAACTGTGGATTGGAAAGCCATACTTGCTTACCACCAGGCTCATCAGAATTCATCTCAATCACCAAGGTAATACTTAATAGGCTTTTTCTTACCTTGATCTGTGCACATAGTTGCCTGGTCACACTGTGAGGCAGATTTCCCCCTTTTCTTCTTCACAATTGGCAGATTTAAGCATCCAGTCTCAGGTCCTTCTGGCTGCCAGAGGTGGACCCCCATGATGGAGTCTGAGATCATTTAATCAGCAGGACATGCCTTCCCTTTGTCCTCCTCAGGGATCCCCCTCTAAAGCCTTGAATCCAAGATGAGCCCCAAAATTGTTAGAAAGAACACCATACTTGAAAGAAAATAAGTATTTCTTCTCCAACTGTGGAGAAAAGAATTTATTCACAATCTTGGAAGAATGAGTGCCCACCCAAAAAATGGTGGCTGATGTGCCGAGCAACTGAAAGCAGGATACTTATCTAACCTGCAAGTCCCTCCTGTTTCTCACTGATTGGATATGCCAGAGTTTACAGCCTATCCCAATAATCTAACTAATTTGAACTTCCCCTCCTAGGTTCCCCCTTTGTTTATGTTTTACATTTTTAATGACTCCGTCTGTTAAGGATTTGGCGACAGTTCTAAGCTTGCATCAGAGGCCCTCTCCTTTCCCTGCCTGCCATCATCTTTTGTGAAAGCTATATTTAGTTTCTTACGTAGAAGTTTAGGGCTAAAAAAACCCTATGTCTCATGCATTTGATTACGTTTATAGTCTTTATTTTTTTTAGTCTATCTCCCTTACTTTAATAAAGTTTCCCTTGTATATTTCAAAAAAATCTCTCTTCCCAAAGACTTCTCTCCCATTCAATTTTTGACTGATTAATGTGAATTTGGTCATTATCCACATAATTTTGATGAAAATTTATAGGTACTTGTGCCAGTTTGAAACTATTGTGTACCCCAGAAAGCCATGTTCTTTAATCCTCATTCAGTATTGGTGGGTGGGAGCTTTTTAATTTTTCCATGGAGATGTGACCCACCCAACTGTGGGGGGTAACTTTTGATTAGGTAGTTTCCATTCATTTAAGGTGGGGTCACTTACTGGAGCCCTTTAAGAGGGAACCATTTTGGAAACAACTTCAGTGCCAACAGAGCCCACACAGCCAGAGATCTTCGGAGATGCAGAAGAAAAATTCCCCAGGGAAGCCTTATGAAAAGAGGAGAGAAAACTAGCAGACTTTGCCATGTGCCTTCCCAGCTGAGAGAGGTGTCCAGAAGCCAGACCCCAACAGATGCTAGCCACATGCCTTCCCAGCTAACCGAGGTGTTCCAGATAGTATCAACCTTTCTTGAGTGAAGGTAGGCTCTGTTGGCGCCTTAATTTGTACATTTTCACAGCCTTAGGACTGTAAACTTGCAATTTAATAAATTCCCTTTACAAAAGCCGTTTTGTTCTGGTATATTGCATTCTAGCATCTTGAACAAACTAAAACAGTACTCATGAATAAGCGTATCATCTTTAGTATGATAAATGATGGAAAGATAATATCGATAAATTGCTATAAGGTGTCAGTGCTGAGAGATGGTTTATGGCATAATTTAATGTGGAATCAAAGATGGGGGAGAATTTCTGTCTAGTCTATTAAGCACTAAGAATGCTTAAATAGCAAAAACAATAAAAATACTGAAACAAACCCAGTTCATATTATCAATTATGTTCTAAGGATCACAGATATACATGCTTGTATTTTTATATCTCTAATGTTCTGTAAGCTTCATAAAGTCATGGATTATTCCTGTGTTTTTTTCTACCATTTCCTTAATAAATTTAAAATGTACTATAATGAACAGATAACTATTTATAAAAATAATGATACTCAAAACTTGTCTACAGAATTGATCAGAATTTTAAGCTAATACTGTATTTCAATCAAGATAAAATAATTTAAGAAAACAATAGAGGGTATAAGAACAACAGGAGTCAGGATTCAAAACTCAGAAATGAGATAAATGGAGACACGTACAATTTCTGTCAATACTCAGAAAAGAATTAGAGGTAAAAGAAAAATTGTTTCAAAATTGAAAACTAAATTATAAAAAGCATACACATGCAAGATCAAGTAAACATATATAACTATTTAGGATAAATAGAAATTTAAAAGAGGAAAACAAAAGTAAATTTAAAAGATATTAAGAAAAAGATAAAAAGAATTTGAGAGAAGTAGATAGATTTTTAATATAGGCAAAGTTGTACTAATTTAGAAAAATCTATCTTGTAGATTAAATGAACAAGGAGAGAAGATAATGTGCGGTCTGAAAACTTGGAAGCACTGGGCGCACTTCAGTTTGAGGAAATGCCAAATCCATTTTTTTCCTCATTACTTTGGACTTAAGGAAGCATAGATTCATGAACAGATTTTGGAATTTAAAATTTTCAAATATAGAAGAGATTTTGATCCAAAATATGGTGAGCAATTGATATTAACTATAAATAAATAGAATTTGATATCTCCTTTCAGGTTTCATTAGACATGCATCCTATAACAGTCTATTTACTCTCTCTGTATATAGAGACAAAATTTGGATTCATAAAGGGTTGTGGTTTTCCAAAATATAATTTCCTAGTTCTTCTCTTCATGCTGTTTCTTTTTTCTCATTACTTAGTGTTCTAGTTTGCTAGCTGCCGGAATGCAACACACCAGAGACGGATTGGCTTTTAATAAAAGGGGATTTATTTTGTTTGTTCTTCAGAGGAAAGGCAGCTAACTTTCCACTGAGGCTCTTTCTTACGTGGAAGGCACAGGATGGTCTCTGCTGGTCTTCTCTCCAGGCCCCTGGGTTCCAACAACCTTCCCCGGGGTGACTTCTTTCTGCATCTCCAAAGGCCTGGGCTAAGCTGTAAGTGCTAAGATGAGGAATGCCAAGCTGCTTAGGCTGTGTTACGTGCGTTCTCTCATTTAAGCACCAGCCAATTAAGTCAAATGTCACTCATTGCAGCAGACACGCCTCCTAGCCGACTGCAGATGTAATTAGCAACAAATGAGGTTCACGTACCATTGGCTTATGTCCGCAGCAACAAGACTAGGTATGCTCACCTGGCCAAGTTGACAACTGAATCTAACTAACACACTTAGTAATATACCATTAAGTGTAACATATGTATTCTTTTCGAATACTCTTTTTTACCCCCTCATTCTGACTTTTCATTTAAAACTATTTCTCTCTCTTGCTCTAGCTCTATCTCTCTCATTGCTTCTGCTAATTTCTCTATATAGAAATACATGCACACAAGTTGTCAGAGGAACAATAGATATGAAATAGTATTATATTTGTTAACTAAATTATCACTTTATTTGTACTATAAAAGTTTCCTTTCTACATTTGGCATCTGTTTTCCATGGAACATTGTTATATTCCATAAATAGGCTTCAAAGACACCCTACACATTTACACTTACCTCTTTATGCTTAAATTTGAAGACTGTTTCTGCTCCAACCTAGCAATAAGACTTTGGTCAAGCTAACTTTTTTTTTATT
The DNA here is from genome assembly GCA_004026745.1 of Myrmecophaga tridactyla. Classification (NCBI taxonomy): domain Eukaryota; kingdom Metazoa; phylum Chordata; class Mammalia; order Pilosa; family Myrmecophagidae; genus Myrmecophaga; species Myrmecophaga tridactyla. Next base: position 15,250 of record PVIY010017169.1, read on the forward strand.
AGCAAATTGGAAAATACTTACTTATAGGGTTGTTTTAGGATGTAAATTAAATGCTTTAAGAGAAATAGTCTAACACACAGTTTTTCATATAATAGGCATTCAATGCATCTAACTTTTAACTTTGAGGATTTTCTCCAGTTCTGAAGGAATATCTTTTCCAAACCAACTCTACCAGCTAAATGAAGTACTTCCCTCTATCAAGCCATTGAATATACCTCTGAACCAAGGGCCTCCAGCAAAGTGGGAGCTGTGGCAAGTGGGAATGAGTGAATCTAAAGAGATTGTCATGGTATTTTGATGAGAAGCAGGATTGAGTTCAAGGGACATTGAAAGCCAAAAAAAAGTGGGATGTATGGCAACTTGGAAACAGAAACCACAAGAATCAGCATGCCCTAAAATAGTGAGACCTATTTTTTCATGTTCTATATCTGACTTTTCAGTCACTTTCTGTCTTTCCTCTTCTGCTTCAGGAATTAGTTTCCCAGCCATTCTTCCTTTGCCATCACTTGGTACTCTTTTCATTAATTATTAAAGAAAATAATGATCCTTTCCCTAACTTTTCTGTTCCTAAAGCAACCATGCACACCCTTTGAAAATGTCTTAGGCAGTATTTTCCTCTTAGTAAACAATGGAAATAATATACAATAATATACAATTACAGCTGTAATTGAAAAGTTAACCTAAGATATATAATCTTATTTTTAAATGACTCAGAAGTCAAAGGCCACCAGATATGCTAATTAGCTAGAAGTGTATTGGTAATAAAAATGTTTGAGATAAAATTCAGTTGAAATAGAAATTTCAGTTTTTCTAGCTTTCTAGACATTTCATCTAGAGAGAGAAAATGATGAGAAGAATGGCTCTAAGGCTATGGAAGGAGACTGGCTTTATGGATATAGGACACATGTGGGAGGAGTGACCCAGTAATATATTCTACCTTTGCTGCATTAATGCCACCATCCTGTTACTGTATCTGTCATAGTATAATAATTAATCTCAGGCAAGTTAGAAATCAGGTAATAAATCAGGGAAGGGATAGCTTAAAATAACTCTATTTTAAGATGAAAAGAATTTTATATTTCCTGAATATCTTAATTTTTATTTCTCTTTAAGCAACACCTAAGTCAAAATTTTTTGCTTTAGCTTGTTTAAGACTCTGTCCAAAGAAGCAGTAAAGTGGGTGTTCTAGTTTGCTAGCTGTCAGAATGCAACACACCAGAGATGGATTGGCTTTTAATAAAAGGGGATTTATTTCATTAATTCTTCAGAGGAAAGGCAGCTAACTTTCAACTGAAATTCTTTCTTACATGGGAAGACACAGGATGATCTCTGCTAGCCTTCTCTCCAGGCCTCTGGGTTCCAACAACTTTCCCTGGGGTCATTTCTTTCTGCATCTCCAAAGTCCTGGGCTGAGCTGCAAGTGCTGAGATGAGGAATGCTGAGCTGCTTGGGCTGTGCTATGTTGAATCTCTCATTTAAGCACCAGCCAATTAAATCAAAATCATTCATTGCAGCAGGCATGCCCCTAGCTGACTGCAGATGTAATCAGCAACAGATGAGGTTCACATGCCATTGGCTCATGTCCACAGCATTAGAACTAACTACCTTCACCTAGCCAAGTTGACACCTGAATCTAACTACCACAGTGGGACATGGGAAAGAGAATAAGGAGAAGAAAGCCTATTTTATTGTGCATTTATGAGAACACTGAAGCAGTAACCCAAATGAATTATGCCAAAACCTCTACAAAATGTGCAGATGCTCTCCCTGAATAACCCCATGTAGTGTGACTGGGAAGCTGGCTTTTCCACTGGCTGTGAAGCTTTGGTGATTGACAGTGCTCCCTGGTTAACTACCCCCTCATTTTGCTGCACAAAACAGGGACAAGGCTTCAAGCCTCCCAGAACGTTGCATGGAAACAGAAAAAACAGGGGCCGAGGCTCCAAAATTTCAGAAAGTAAGTTTTATGGTCTATGGCCATAGGGCTCGGCTGAGTAGCCTCTGAAAGTCTGCGCCCCTAACAAAAGGTTAACATCAGTTTTTATAGACAGGATGACACGTTTAAGACAAGGTAAATGACTGGCTGGTTTAAATCGGGAAGGGCACGAAGCTGGGTTTACAGAAGTGGATGAGCTGTTAGGGGGAGGGGGTTTCACAGGGACTTCTCTTATCCTGCCTTTTGACCATCCTTGGACCTGGGAGATTTTCCAAACAGGAAATGGCCCGAGTTAACAGGGGCCTGCCTGCTGCAACAGAAAGTGGCTGTAAAAAACAGGGGCTGCCTGCAACAATTTCATGTGTGCTAATCATCTTTATGGCTTCAGAAAAGCCCTGAGACAGAAAAATGAAAAAAAAAAAAACAAAACCATGATAGGATGGGCTATCTTCAGTAGGAGTCAGAAGCATCCATCACAACTCTAGCCGAAAAAAGAGAAGAGCAAAGAGGATGTGACTCAGCTCAACTGAGCTTCGATAAAGTAAAAATTGTCTATGATTTGAATGCCAAAGGATTCTGATTATTTATTTATTTATTTATTTATTTATTCACTTACTTAAATATGTAACCTATATTTCTCAACTACCTATTTTCTGACAAGCACTGTTGCTTGGAAATAATCCTGGATGGAAAAGGTCCTACTTTCCTGGAACTCAAAATGCAATGGACACAATGGAGAAAGACATAGACAGATCACAATGTGGCAAATGTCATAGTACAGCCAGGTAGGGTGTCAATTGAACAGACGTGGGATTGGCAGGCTCTGAAATTGGTTTTGTTTTATTTTGATAATGGTTGCTTGGAGGAGTGATTTCTAAGCTAAAGATAAAGATTCAGTTGAAATTACATAGGCAGAAAAGAGGAGGGGCCTTTTTCTAGGTAGGTAAAAAAGCTTTTTAATTATTATACAAGCATTTATAGAACTGTTTCTATATTTTGTACCCAGCTCTGAAGTGGATTGGGACGTGTAACAGGGCATAGCAGGCATTCATTGCTCAATAAATGTTAAGTGTATTCCCCCTCCCCCACTACCATGTCATCATTATTGAAATTTTGTTTACCTCGGGTAATCCCAGGAAATGCAAATATTTCAGAATCCCTTTGCCAGTGGAGATACCAAGAAAAGGTAGAAATAAGTACTAGTATTCATTGTATGCATGGAAGATAGACAAGGGTCTGACACCTCTGTTAAAATAAAGCAGTGAAGAGCATTGTGTGGTTTAGGTTCTTGTAAGAAGAGAATTTAATATAGGAAATGCACTATAAAAGAATGACTATAAGCCAGGGGTTCATTATCAGAGAGGAATGTGTTTCAGCTAAATTTCCATGTATCAGTGTTATGATTTTTTTTAAATTTTTTTTAATTGTGAGATATAACATATATATATATACATTTAAAAAAACAATAAATGTCAAAGTACATTCTAACAAGTAGTTATAGAACAGATTCCAGAGTTTAGTATGGGTTACAGTTCCACAATTTCAGCTTTTGCTTCTAGCTGCTTCAAGGCACTGGAGACTAAAAGAAATATTAAGAGAGTGACTCAGCAGTCAACCTCATTTCTAAAACCTGTCTTCTCTGTTATAACTCCTCCTTCTCCTGTGATCTTTCTCCCAATCTTTAGGGGTATTTAGACTATGCCTATTCTAACTTTTTCATCTTGGGGATGGCTGACAATAATATGGGATAGGAAGATGGAACTAGTTGATGTTCTAGAGAGGCTGGGCCCTCTGCATTTCAAGACTTATCTGGCCTAGAAACCCATATGGAGATTGTAGGTTTCTGGAAAGTAATCAAGTGCAGAGAACTTTTGTAGAATCTCAGATAGAGTCCTTGGTGTTTTTTAGGGTTGGTAGGAACAGTTTTGTTTGGGGTTTGGCAACTTTAGCAATATCTAGCGGAAACTTGCATAAGAGTAGCCTCTCGACTCTATTTGGCAGTGTTATAATTTTTAACAATAATATGCTTCAGTTTCTGAAACTGTAAAATGAGTGTATGAGGAAGTTATGAGGATTCATATATGTAATTCATGTACAGTGTCTTAGTTGCCATGCTGTGACAGGTGTTAAGCAAAAAAAAAAAGATATATGCAAGGTTTACCTGCCCCTGGAATCCATAATATTCTAGTGCTGGCTGCCCACAATCTTTGGGATTCTTTGGCTTGTATTTGTGCCTTTGGCCACTCGATGATTTCCTTTTCTTTCTGGCTTCTGTGACCTCCAGTTTCTCTCTAAAAGATCCTCCATTAATACAGATTAAGGTCTACCCTGACTCAGTTGTCCACACCTTAAAGGTCTGTTTAAGGTCCTTTTTACAGGGCTCCCGCAGGGATGTAGATTAAAATTAGGAACATGTATTTGTTGGAGTACATAACTCAAACTACCATAAACAGCACATTACAAAGTGCCTGAGTCCACATTAGTTTAAATAGATGTTAATGGGTATTACCTCCTTGTTTTTAAATATTCAAGTGAGGTACCTATACAACCAAGCTCCTAAAAATATTTTCAAGAATGGTATTTTCCTGTGGTATTAAATATGTCTGCCCTGTTAGTCTGATAGTTACTAGATTAATTACCTTTCTGCCAATTGCGTTCAGTTAAAATTCTTATTCTTGTCATGTTTTTGAAGTTACAAGCACATTAGAAATCAATAAAATTGAGTTGGGTATGAGCTTCTAATATTGCTGTAATTCACAAAGTGACAGAAGCTGGTACATTCAGCTGGATTTAACCAAAGACGATTCCAAAGCATTTCCTACTTTGGAGCATTTCCAGGGGTCCATAGTTGAGGTAAGTCACCCTGCTCTTTTAGTCACATTGAGAATGACCTGTCTAGATTAAAGATGACATCCATACATTGTTTTCCTTGGCACAGAGAGGTCTGATGGAATCCAAACAGCAGGGTCAAAGAATAAAGCCAACTCAATTCTCTATTCCCATTGTAGGTAAGCTCATTTTGTTGTAGTGCACAGGTTTTAGAGAAGAGGTTAGAAATACACTTGTCAGATGACATAGAGGAGGCAAGGAAAGAACAGGCCTTTAACTTGATGGTACACCAATTTAGAAAACTATAGTTCTTTCAATTCATTTCATTTCATTATAGATGACTTTGAGTGTTCATTGGCAAATGAAATTCGTCCTCATGTCCACCTTCCAAGTTTTGCTCTTAGCATCCCTCATCTGAGCAATCTCACCACGATAATCAGGTAAGTTTCCATAGCTTGATTGCCATTCTCCTGTTCAAACTCCTTTAAACATTCCTGAAATAAAGTGCATGTTCCTTAAAGCTGGTACTCACAGGCATTGATAATCTCACCATAGCTTACTTTCTATTTCTCTTCTTTCCTCATCTTGTATCTTACATAAGGCACAGCCACACAAATATATATATATATATATATATATATACCATTTAATTTTGCATCTTCACAGCTTTCCCCCAGAATTTTTTGCTATCAAAAATTTTACACCTTCATATGTTCAATCTGTGAATGCCCTGCTAATCCTTCCAAATCACCTCAAAGGTAAACTTCTCTGTATGTTTCCCTGACTGTCCTATGCCAAAAAAAAAAAAAAAAAATTAATTGCTGTTCCCTCAACACTGTGTCTACATCTCATATAGCAGTATAACACTCTTACCATCTGCCTTAAATAAACAAATTTGGTGCATCCCAGTCTAAATACTCCATTTGATCATAAACTCCTAATGTTAGGAAACATGTCTCATTCATTTTTTAGCACTAGTTCTGCAGCCTAGCATACTACTCTGCACGTATCAGGCATTCCAACAACAACTAAATGCTTGCTAAAATAACTTATCACGTAAAATAAAGTGTTAATTCTAATTATATTTAGCTGAAGCAATTTAAAATGTTCACACATATTGAAAGGAATCATCTGAGACATAATTGTATGTTGGTGAATTCTGCCTGGCACAAAGAGATTAGCAGCGTCTCTCATGTCCAAGTAGAATACTAATCGTGCCCAATGGGACTCTCCCTATGGGAACTGAGAAGGATTATGAGAATTTCAACCAACAGAGGATTCCTGGTTCTTACTATCCTGATATCCTAAAAATATACATTTTAACTTTCATTATTTTTTAAAAATTTTTAATGTTTACAGGCATTAATATTGCCTCTTACTAATAATGTAGTTTGTGAAAAATGCATTTTGTTCCCAAAGTTTGATTTCACATTTCTTACATTTACCTAGTCAATAACAGTTTCTCCCCAAAAAACAGTCATGTTATTGAAGTATCAGTAAAGTCAACACAATGGGATGTGCGGGAAGAATAGAATATTCTTTAATTTTCTAGAGAAGGTTATTATGAAATCTAGGTATCTGTGTTTTAGCTAAAATGTGGGAAGGGAGAAAATGATAAGAATGCTTAGTGTTTCCTTCCCCTCCCGTCTCCTCCTCTGCCTTCTGCTTTGTTGTTGTACTTTGCTCACTTCTGACCATGGATAGGCACTGGCCAAGGCACTCCAGATGGCTTGGACATATTGTTGAATTCTCTTCCAGCCTATAATCTAAATGCTTTCAGTCAATTAATTACTCTTGAATTTTAAGGGGAAAAGGATTGTTGTGCTGCATATAATGAATTGTACAAAATCTTCATTCACCTCCACATAAAAATTTTTAAATGCCAGGCTTAATCTTTCTATAATGCAGTTCATTTCAGGAGACTGCATATGCAAAATCTAATTGTCAAAATATTACTAAAATGCTTTTAGAGTAAGTTATTTTCTTTCTTACATGGAGAATAAAAAGGAATTGAAAAAAATTCTTCCCCTTCTTGGAACTGTTTATGTGGAGTTGGAAAAACAGAAAGACATGCATTACAAATGACATATTAACATAGATAATAGCTATAGACTTGAAGAGAAATAAATATTATAACGAAGCCATTTGTACTATCCTGGTCAGTGCCTGTCAAGCTCAAAGATGAACAAAAAGAAGCAACAAAACAAAGAAAGAAAAGAGGAAGGAAAGACAGTGCCTGTAACTCAGTGTATTATCTCTCCAAATAAACTATGATGTTTTTTAACTTTTTAAAAAATTCTTCGTCTAAAATGGGAGCTTCATGATGGCCAAGATGATAAATATATTAATATCCTTCATATGTCTAATACCTAGTACAATAGTAGAGCATCAAAAAAAAATGTTGAATAAGTAAGTGGATTAATAAATTATTATCTTTACTAGCCTTCCCTATGAATTTGCATTCTAACTGTTCATTCAGTTGGCTTTGATCTTGTTACACCTAATCTGGAAAATACACAAATGTTGAATTTGGATTCTGTTCCACCCAACCTGTATTTTAATGTCATATAATAATATGTGGAGGGTTTCCAGTTAGATTGAAGAGGATTTTTTGTATTACTTCCTTGCAAGTAGCCTATCCACCCCCACTTGTGGTGAGTGATTATCTCAGCTGTAGTTGAATTTTCCATTATTACTTACTTTATAGCCTAAAACTAAAATATATATATATATTTAATCAACAATTGCTGCTACTTGGACATAAGCAGTCTTACTACTGATTTATATTTTCCATCACCATAGCTATTTTTATGTGATTGAATTAAGTTGGTTATTTTTCAAAATGTCCACATAGGCAAAAATAATTCCAAAGCATACCGTAATGGGTAGAACCAAGTGAATGCTTACTTTAGTGCATTCACCTTGATTTTCTGTAGTACTTTAAAAAACTTTCCACATTATTATTAATGTTTAGAATTTAGACTTCAAACTTATTAATATTTTCCAAAAATTATGCTTTTTAAAAATGAAAATTAATTCTTCACATATATTAATTATTTGCTCTAAGCACAATGATAGCTACTGTAGGAAAAACAAGGAAACATTGGAGAAAAACTTTGTGTCTTCCAAAATATCGCATATCAAGGATAAATTAAATCGTACAATAAACAAGCAATATAAAACAGAATACATTATATTACATTGTGTACTGATAAAAATATTATGAATGCTTTAAAAGAAAATGAGAAAGATAAGTAAATGTTAACTAAATAATCACTTAGTGCCACATCGTTTGCAATAATTTACAGAGTTAATTTATTCATAAATCTCCTCATTCAATAATTTGTTTTAGGCACAAAATATAAATTAGTGAATTAAATAATTAAAATTATTAATATGTGTGAGAAGTTGAGGTTAAAATAGTGAAGGAAAAATCATGTTCCTGCCTCCATTGGGGAATATAGTTTAATGGGTAAGATAATTGTGATGGTAGCACAATATTGTGAACATAATTAGTAGTCCTGAATTATCTATTTTACTATTTTTGAAAGGTGAATTTTTAGGTTGTATGCATTTACTATAATAAAAATTAAAAGAAAAAACACATAGGACTGTACAACACAAACAGGAAACCCTAATGTAAAACATGAACAATAGTTAATAGTACCATTATAAAATTTTCTTTCATGAATTGTAACAAATGTACCACACTAATGTAGGGTTATAATAATAAGGTGGTATATGGGAGCTCTGTATTTTATACATGATTTTTCTGTAAACCTATACTGTCTCTAATTTAAAAAAAATTAAGGAATCCACTCTTCCCAAGAATAAAAGCTAGCATTATTCAGCTGCTACAGCAAGGAATAATGTACACCAGAGGGATTGTAGGAGGGATTTATTATAGGATTTGGGCTTAAACTGGGTGAGAGGGAGAGAACATAAATTCTAAAGAGAAGACAACTAGAGACCCAGCATGAACAAAATCCAGCATTTGCCATTTGGAGAATGAGACGCCTGCAAAAATTGCTTGGTCAGAATCTACTCAAGAACATAGGTCAAGAGGTACTGGAAGAATACGTAGGGTGCTTTCATTCACATCTAAGAAAACTCTGATCTCAAAGTTTCATTATTTCTATTTTTATGATGAGGAAACAGCATCACCAAATTTACAAGTTCAATTAACTGTATATTTCAGAGTTATCACTTTAACATAGGTTTATTTTTTAATCCAAAATTAATAGTATTCCTATTACTGGCATATGGACTTTAAGAAGCAAGTAGAATGCAAGTTGGGAGGTATAGCATCAGAGAGGGTTTGGATGGATAGACAGAGGATATACAGTCTCTATTTTACTAACCTATCTCCAGAACTGAATATAATGGCTAATATCTTTGTCACTCAAAAGAAACACATTGAATGAATGAATGAATGAATAACACAAGCAGAAGGATGATGGTGGTAATAAAGCTCATATTTTGTGTAATTGTGAATATTCATTTTACACGATGATTTTATTAACCTTAAACTTCATTAATCTATCATACCACATAACAAAAAGTTTATTTATAAACCCTATGGAACTTTCAAGAGAAATGTTAAACAAAATACAACAAGGCATTTTATATCTCAACATGCCTATGAATTGATCTAGCTTAAAATCATTATCTCTGTGCAGCCCCAAGCCATACTAAGCTGAGCATTACAACTCTCTTTGTGACTGACTGCAATATATGCCAAAATTCACCCAAGGCTAATTCACTGTGCAATCATTTGTATTTGTTGTTTGGAGTATTGGAATGACAAGAAAATTAGTTTAAAAGTAGGAATCAACAGTGTATGTTCAAGAAGGAGGAGCATAGTCTATGATAAGCATTTACTACTTTCAAAAGCTAAGGAGATGATCTTGGGGATTGTTTATAAATAGTAGAAATGATCTATATTACTTGAAGCTGGAGAATATTCTACTATTGTGTTTTAGGGGGACATAGACTAAGATAGTATAACAAAAAAATGCCATTGCTCAAACAAGGTTTTCTTTCTTCTCTCCTGAAATAATAAGATAGTGAACAGTCTTTGCTGCTGGGAGAGCTCTGCATGGAAAGGTCATTCAGATAGCCACATCCATTTCATCTTATCTCAACACCGTTCTCTAGGGGCTTGTCTTCATCTCTGTAGTAGAAGCTGCATTGTCATTATTTATACATTCCATTCTGGAGAAAGCAGAGCAAGAAGGAAGTGGAGAATAAGCAATTTCTTTTTTTTTCTTTTTCTCTCTCTTTTTTTTTTTGCATGGGCAGGCACTGGGAATTGGACCTGGGTCTCTGGGGTGGCAGGTGAGAATTCTGCCACTGAGTCACCAAAGCACCTCCCTAAGCAATTTCTTTTTAAACTAATAATTTGGACATTGTCTATATCAGTTCACTCACATTCTGTTTTGCAAGAACTTTGGAAAATAATCATATATTTTCCCCAAAGATGCTGAGGAGTAGAGGTTTTAACTGGCCATTCATATGACAAAAGCTCTATTAAAATGGAAAAAGAAAACAAATGAATTTGAAAAGACAATCTGTAGTCTTCTACACTATGAGTCTCTGTCAATTCATTATCTACACTCACCTCTTCCTACAAATAGAATATGCAAATGCATACACACATATCCCAAAGGATACATCACTGGGTGGTGAGTTGCAATCTCTCCATAAAGTCCAGGTATAACTACTGAAAATTGTGGAGTTAATTCAGTATGTCTGAATCAATCGATTATCCTGCAATTACATCTATTGAGGATACCCAGCAACTACTACCTTCACCAAGGCACTGAGAAATACATTGGTGAGAGACTAACAGCTTCACTGAGAAGTGCTATGACAGCTGTCCACTGTAGACCATGAACCAAAGTTCCATGGAAATGGGCTTCCTGGTGTCAACTGCTGCTAGTGTCTCCTGGAGTGACAGAGGTGTGGTACTACTAGAGACAAAGTGAATGTGGTTTTCACAGCAGGCAAGAGGGCTCAAGGGGTAGTCAGAATGATTCAACCCACAGGGATCTTCAGTTGTGGGCTTATTCAAAATGTTTCATAGGACTGAAAAAGTTGGGCAACATAGTTTTGTTCTACTTAATCTTAACAGAAAAACACTCTAGACCTAAAAACAGTGATGTGCTTGTAAATGTTCAACAACCCATTCTCTGAGGGGAAAAAAGCCCTGATTTATAGCATTGATGATTTTTGTAATGTAAATATTCCCACAATGGTTGATCTCAAGCTACCAATGCAATGTCATTGAATGTGGAGTTGGGAAGAAGTATGCAGTAGCACATTGTCTAATACTAGTTCCACCATTCAGACATAATAGATAAAAACAACCTCAAGTTATAAAGAAAAACAGAAAATTTTCTGTGTATAAGGAATTGGCTCACTCAATTGCAAGGCATGGCAAAACCAAACACTGCAGGGTAGGTTGCAGGCTCGAAATTCTGGTAAATTTATAAAAAGGTAGGTATTAATGTCTCATTTTAATTGAATTTGTTTAATTGTAAATTTATATAATTTAATTTTTTGGTGATGGGTGTGTGTTTGCCAACTGCTTCCCAAATTTTGAGAATTTCATAATCCATTCCTTAGACTGATGCCAGCCATCTCCAGCTGGCATCAGTCTCCCTTTCCTGTAGAAAAATTTATTTCCCTATTAATTGGAAGCATGTTTGAATGGATTCTATATATTGGCTCCCTTGTATGTACAATTGGAACTAAAATTGAAAAGCCAAGTGGAAGTCCCTAGAGTTTAGTCCTCCTGCCAAAATATATCTTATCTTTGGGGGAAAACTGACGTTAGTGCCATCTTCAAGGACTTGAAGAATATAGATTTAGTGAGTCCTATCCCCTCTATATTTAATTCATGTTTAATATAGAATAACAGGACATGGACAGCATCCTGACAATGCATGCTGGCTTAAACTATAGCCATTATCCAGTGTAATCCCTTTATCGAGAAAAATAAAAACCCAGTTTAAGCTGTAGGGGAGGAGTTGATTTTTTTCCTTTTTTTCCCTCTATCTCAGTAAGAACTGAAGACCATGTACCTGTAGGATGTTAATTTACTTTTCTGTTACATAAAAGTTTAGGGTATGCAATGGTTAGTAGTATATGTCAACTTGGTTAGTTTATATTTGTCCATTGTTTGCAAATATTGGCCTAGTTGTTACTGTGGAGGCATTTTCATAGGTGGGATTAGCATCTATAATCAGCTGACCTTAGGTAAAGGAGATCACCATCTGTAATATAGGTGTGCCTCACCCTATGCTTTAACAGCAAGAACTGAGGGGTCCATGGTCAGAATTTCTGTCTCAAGACTTCAACATGACTTTAACAGAATTTCCAGCCTGCAACCTACCCTGCAGAGTTCGGTCTTGCCATGCCTTGCAATTGAGCGAGCCAATTCCTTACACACACACAGATGTACGTGCATATATTTACATATTCTGTTGATTCTGTTTCTTTGAAGAATGCTAATTCGTACAAAATGAGTAGTCGAAGCTAGACTACCTAAGACCGATATTCTTTTCCTCTTATTGTACCACTTTATGGTTTGTACTATAAAGTGGTTATTTCATCTGCCCAGTTGAAACTGGGTTATTCTAGGCTTTGACAATGGAAAAAGAGAATGAAAGTAGGAATGAATTTCCTCTTAACTGATGGAGAAATTGCAAACATCAATCTATCAATAGTCTTAGAGTATAAGTTGCAAGGCCACACCCATCTATAAAAGAATATTGGACAAGTACTGTTTATAGTGGTAGCCATATGAGCTTCTGTTTTTTTGGAGAAAATGACTAATGGATTTAAGATAGCAATGAAAGTAATCTGATCTTATCAGGAAAGTTATAAATATGAATATTATTATATTTTAGTTTATGAATAGAAAGTCGACTTCCAAGTTTAAGATCTAATACTCACCAATTAGTAGTGGCTGCCTTGAGTAGGAAATAATATTCTGATTAGTAATGCATAGGAGAAATTTGTGTTAGAGGGAGAACTGTTGCATGTACTCATTTTTGTTATCCCTGATTTAGGAATAGGATAGGGAATAAGGGAAAGACAACCAGCAAAAGAATAAGAATTAATCTTAATAATAAAAAATATCAGCATTTATTGATTGAGTGCTTAATATTTGCTTATATGGTGAATGTTTTACCTACATTATCCTATTTAATCTTTAACATACTGTCAGATTAAACTACCATCTCCAGTTTACCAATGAGAAAAGTTACAATTTAATGTGTGTGGTAGATTAAATTATGTACCCTGATTTAGACATATTTTTTATCTTTATCTGCATTCCTGTGGGTGTGAGCCCATTGTATATAGGTCTTGAAGATGTATTTTAGTTAAGGTGTGGCCCACCTGAATGAAGGTGGGTCTTTATCTGAATTACTAGAGTCCTTTATAAGCAAAGGAAACTCTCACAGAGACAGAAAGCGACAGGAAAGAAACAAAAGTCAGAAGTCATTGGAAACCCAAAGAGAAAGGAGAGAACACCATCTTGTAATGGGAAAGTCAAGGAACCCAAATACTGCGGGCCAGTGAGGATGCTATTTATGCTGCTGGGAGGAAGCAAACCTTCTAGCCTCTGAAATCATGAGCCAAATAAATTCCTGTTGTTTAAGCCAAAAACCAGTTTGATATTTGTGATAGCAGCTTAGCAAAACTAAGTGCCTAATTAACTTGCTAAGGGTTTGTCAGGTCCCAACTCAAGAAGCTGACACTCTGGTCTGGTAGCAAATTGAAAAAAGGCCCGAGGAACTGTCAGTAAAGTGGCCATTCTTTATTAGTTCCCCTCCAGCACTGCTACTCACACAGCAGTGGGTCTTGTATACTAATTCACACAAAAGTGGCAGTTTACCGAAGGAGGAATACATCACATGTGGGGTATATCATTGCTTAAAACATATGCTACCTCATGGTTATAGAACAGGTGCTGACTCATGGTTATATAACAGGTGCTGACTCATGGTTATAGAACAGGTGCTGAATCACTTCTCCTGGAACTCCAGAACCGGAAGCACTTATGATGGCTGTCTTAGCAGGCTATTGACACTTAAAAAAATACTCTGGGCCCCACCATTAAATGAAAGGACCTAAATTGAAACTCAAGTCTGCATGCCTCTAAGGTTAGCCTACTCAAAGTATAACCTTTCATGCCTCCTATGACAGTTTAATGCTTTTAGATTATTATGTAGCAGAGTAATAATTTTCACTGTAATGTGCATCAATTTAAAAGGATCACAAACACATATACTTTTATTAAGCATGAGTATTGACTTTTAATTAGGTATTTCTTTTATCTACTGTTTTTCATCTCAAATGTATTGTTTCCGACTAAACTTTTGCAAGCTCAGTGATCTCTTATTTTATTAACATAGCTTAAAAGACCATTTTCTAAGTTGAACGAACATTAAAGGACAAGCATTTTATAAACTAAGGATCTAGATTGCCTTCTGAAGACAACGTAATGCCATAATGAAAACTAAATCTATTAATTAGTAATGTTCCATTGCCTATTAATAGAAATGTGAGAAATCCATAAGCTGAGATATTATGGAACCATGTTTTAGTCTTTATATTCTTATCTTAATGAACTTACAAAGTATATATTCAAAATACTTACATGATTTCTTAATATCTTTATATGGCTATTTTTAAAGATAGCCAACAGATGGTATGAACAAGGAAGGTCTTATTGGATATGAGAAAATGATAAGGTCAAAATGATGATTTAATCAACGCTTATGTTTTCTGTGGTAGGATGGGGTTTTTCTTTACCTCCTCACACCCCTCCTAGGATGTGGTCCAAACTCATAACACCTTTTATGGTCCAAGTCCAAACCAAATTAGAAATGAGAAAAAGTGTTTTGGTCAGACGTACAAATGACTGAAATTCTGCACTAGCATAAAATCATACCTGCATTCTATTAAAAGGCTTAATTACAGAGCTTTCTTTTTTGACCATGACAATGTAGCTGCAGCCCCAGTCCTTGTGATGCCAGAAACAAATGGCCCAATACATACAAGCATATACGTGTTTTCAATCATTGACAGACAAGCAATGCAAAGCAGCCTTTTCTCAGCGTTTATCTGCCTGAAATGTCTTTATTTGATCTTCATGTTTGAAGGACATTTTTCATCAGAAAAAAAAAAGTATCAGATTAACTGCATAATTAAAGATTAATTAACTTGAGATGATGAGAATCACAGCAATAATTGTTCCAAATCAGCAGCAACACTTAAAAAACATATTATTTCACTGATTCCTTTATAGAAATGTGTACCTTAAATTTTCTTTGAAATATCAGTGTCCTATGTAATATTGTCCCAAAATATTTCTTTCCCTTTCAAAATGAATGAGTGTGGGAACTTGTGCTTCTTGATAAAATGGAGTTTGGCAGATATCTAATTACATATCTAATTTGAATAAACTATAAAACAAGTTGTTTTAAAAGCCATCAGTGATCTGAAGAATAAAAAAAATCCAGAAGGGGAGTATTTTTCCAAGACAATCTGAAATTCCACACTTATTCCCTGGGGGAAAAATGCAGTTTGTCTCCTGATTTTTTTCAATGCTGTGCTCTTGTAAAGCAAATATCAAGCTCTTGTTACTAAAGATGTCTTTTAAAAATATTTTGCTTAAAGTATTTTCAGTGTCAACAACTATAGACTATCTATGTGAAAAAGGGGAGGGGTGGCTGGCTTGGTATAAGATAGCGAAAGTATATATCTATTTAGGATAACTTTTGGTGGAACTATATTTATATAGCAGGCTGCTTTTCTGTAACTGTGTGGTGGCTAGAATAGAGTGTGGATAAAGAGCACTTTTAAGTTACTGTGGACATCCTTCTGCTGTTATCTTTGACATCTTCCAAATGCTTATTTGGAAATTAGATAGGGGAGTAGTGACTCATTTCTGCCTCCCTGCATTTCCAAAATAACACTACATTGAGGGCAATGTGTCTTTCATGCCTTAGCTGTTTGGTCTAGAGACTACATCAGTGAAAGAGAGAGACTAACAGTATTCATGTGTAAATATATTACTTTAGCCATTTATAAACTAACATCATTTTCCTATCACAAGCCTACTGCTAGAAACCAAACCAAAATACACCTAGAAACAAATCATTCTGCATTAATAAATGGATGAGTCCTACAATCACGGGTGGATTTCAAGAACAGGTAAACTATGGTTAGTGCCTTACCTGATAACCCAGTCCCAACACAGAGTCTCCTTATTTTGATTTAAAGCAAATAAATCATCAAACCACAACAAAAAATAATACACTGACAAAATATCAAATACTGAATCCTGAGGAAGTATGATTCTTTACTATCTGAATTTGAATCAGAAAGAGAATGATTCCCTGTTTTCTTTTAGTGTACTGTGTTTCTACCCTTTTTCACCTTCTCATTAAAGTGCAGTTCTCAAATTAACTAATTGCAATGGCAAGACTAATTACTTTTAATGACTCAGAAAACCATGACAAACCTTGCAATTATGTATGTCCAAGAAAAGTGCAACTTGAACTTACCCAATGCTTATTTTCTTCAAACCGAATGTTTTGTCTTTTTTCATATATAGTTTGAGTTTAAAGTCAGAGATGGATTTTATCTAGTTGAAAGACATCTATTAAATGGTACAGAGACTCTTAAACAATGGAAATGTCAACCAGTTCAAGAACAAGTCAAGGAAAAGGAAACATTCTTCTCTAAACAGAACATAATTAATCAACACAAATCATCACAAATAATTTGTTCATAGGAACTCAATGCAGTCCTCAAACCAGTATCTCCCTAACCTCATCTCTACTCTCTCCCAGGAAACAAATTATTTGTGAACAAAGATTGCATTCAAATGAAAAACAAAGGTTGTATTCCTCAGAATATGTTTATCTGCAGTTGAGAGCCTCTGGAAGCAAGATTATCAATTTTTAAAAAGATAGAAAATATCAGGTATTGTTAAGTATGTGGGGCAGCTGAAATGCTCAAGAACTTCTGATGGGAAGTATCTATTAGTACAACTGCAACTGAAAACTATGTTGTAGATTTATCAGAAGATAATTTAATTCCCACTCTTAAAGATCCAACAGAAATTCACACTTATGTTTGCCAAAAGGCTAGTCAAGAATATTCATGTATTATCTGTAATTCCATAAAAATGGAATTTTGCAAATGCCCATAGTCATTAAAATGGATAAATGGTAGTTTACACAATGGAATACTGTGGAAAGATGGAAATTAACAAACTATAGCTACACCCAACAATATGAATAAAACACACAACCATGATGTTGAATGAAGGGAGGCAGATACAAATAAATAAATATGGTATGATTCCATTTATAAAATGTTCAAAAATATCACAAGTAGTGCTAAAAGTCAGGATAGTGGAGACCTTGAGTGAAGGGAAAGTGACTTAAGGGTTCTGCATTACTGATGATCTGGGTGCTGAGTACATGGGTCTACAATCAAGGTGTACAATGGCAATTTGTGTCCTCTTTTGATATATATTATAAGTCAATAAACTATTTGAAAATATGTAAGCATCTGGCAGCTGGAAAGTCATTTGCTTTTTTTTATGGCAGGGAAGAATTCTGTCAAAGAGTCACCACCCGAAAGCCGTTCACTTTTCTGTGGAAAGAATTGAGTTTTCAGTACAAATAGAAGTCAATTAATCATATCTTCTGTTTAAATGTATTTTGTTCACATTAGAGTTTCGCACTGAATGAATTTGCAAACACTTGGCTTTGTATGCTATGTTTTGCGCTCATACTAGGGAAACACCTGTTGGCAGTATAGAGTAACAGGTGACTACAAAACAAGTTGCAAAGACCTTGTTATTTTCTCTCACAACTTTCCTGTATATGAATGTTTCCCAAGTAGTTATTGTAGTTGAGTGTGAGCCAATTGTGGATGGATAAATTGTGTATGTTGGTGAGTTTGGGGCTTCAAAATTCTGCTCACTAACAGTTGCACTGATTTGTTGAACACAGTTGAAATAATAAAGGCTAAAATTGTTGGTGCACAGGTTAGATAGGATGTGCAGACGTATTTTGTTTGGCTATTGAAGTGTTTTAAAATAAACGGAGGGGGTGGTGTGATGGTGGCTCAGTGGCAGAATTCTCGCCTGCCATACCAGAGACCCAGGTTCAATTCCTGATGCGTGCCCATGCAGAAAAAAGAAAAAAATAAATAAATGGAGGAAGCATTTTAAAGATCTAGATAATTAACATTTTAAAAAATCTGAATTTCCTACCTATCTTGAAAGAGCAATCTGGCATAGCTAGTCTCATATTTCCAGGGAGCAAAAGGATGGTATGAGTAAGGGCTGTCCCCTTGAAAAACCGTGATCTGCCTTTCACGGTGAATCATTCTCTAACATTCCTATTAATTCTCCAGCAGTGATGCTGAATAGTCATCATTTATTATTTTGCTTGCACAAATATTTTTAAGGTGGAAAACTATTTCTTTAAATAAAACCCCTATCACAAGTAGGAAATAATTTAAACAGAGTTTGCATGTTTCACAAGAAATCGGTGAATATACTTTTACTTTGTTTCAAGCAAAGACAGTTTAAAATTTTAAACATACATGCAAAGATGCCATATATCTTAAGCTAAAGCTGCTTCACTCATTTTTAACATGCTTAGCCCCTAGAGAGAGCTATGTTTTTGGGTTTTGTTCTGAACAAATTTCAGATACCTCACAAGTGGTACAACTTCATTGCTGTGGCACAAATGAATTTATAAAGAAAAAATATATATGGCAAGAATGAACAACCAGTAAAGATGGAAAAAGCCTTCTTGAAAAGATGAAAAATGGAGGTAGGAACCAGGCCCACACAGACACTGCAAAGGATAAAGAAGCATATCCCCAATGGCTTAAAAAAACAATCTTGCTAAACTTCTCCTTAATGAAGTCAAATGGAAAGATTGTTATGTTCCAATAAGAAAAATTTACAAAGTCCCTGCAGGTAAGCAAATAGAAGGAGAACAGATCAATGTAAAAATATCCAACAGTAAGTCTTGGAAATGAAAATCCCCTTTTCTTCTGGGTATACAGGGCTCCAAATATATTTCCTCACATGTTTACTTTGACTTGGAATTCCTCGCCAATTAAGGGTGAAAATTGGGTCTGGTGATTAGAAACATATCATAGCTCTGTGTCATGAGTTCCATATTGACCTTAATTAAAGCAATCTCAGACTTACCATAAGTAGGAAAGTCCTTGCACCTTGGGGACACCTTGGGGACACCCTGGCTCATTGTGTTAGCACCCAATGTCTAGCCACATGCCACTGGAACAAATACTACTTTTGGTATAGTGGTAGCATGAAACCTGCTTGCAAACTGCTTTTTCAATGTGTGTTTGAGGAGAAGCATGAATCAAATAAGCCTCAAGAACAAAAATGCTTTTGTTCCTCATAAATATTTTGGATTAAGTAAAAATAATGCAGATGTGAGACAATATAGTTTTCCCTGACAGTTCATTAGATCCAATTTTGCAAGCTTTGTACTAGTACTATGTTAAACCTTGCTGAGGGTTACAAAGCAAACATCGAACAAACATTTTCTGTGCTCATTCAGGAATTTGTATCAACTGGTAATTACTTTATTGTGTAATTTTCAGTTCTTTTGCATTATCTGAATGCAAAAGAATGGCAATAGAATACAGAGGCAAGGTTTGTCTTCTGGGCAGTTCTTTATTTAGATTCTCACTGAGGAGGAAAACAATGACTATTTACTGAAGACAAAGCTTAAATACTAAATAAAAGCTATACTTGCAAAACCAAAGAAAAAACAATGTGGTAGAGTTTAGAAAACAGTAACTTGTTTGTGTTGATTAAAGAGTAGGAAAAATTACTTATAAGACCAGAGGGAAAAGTGAATTTACATGTAAACTTGATCAAAACAAAGCAAAACCAGCCTCAAAAGGTCATTTTCTGCTGAATAACGTTGAAAGAATCCTTCAAAATGAGAAGAAATCCTATCTGGTACCAGGACTTTTCTCCTAAAGTGTTTATTAATCTTGGGTTAAGAATCAAGATTTAACTCCAAATGCACTCAGGTTCAACTTTTATTATTCTTTTAATGCTAGAGCCTTATTTTGCCGATCTCATCCTTGTGAATACATCAATCAAACAATAAGATACCTAATAGGTATTTTTGAATGCTCACCAAAGTGCCAAAGGGACAAGGGGCATATGTGTAGTTCATGTCCTCAAAGAATTATGATTTAATTAGCAAAGTGAGATTTACACAAAGATTTGAAATCTGAGAACTGGGTTCACAATCTCGGCTCTGTGTTTTACTAGTCAGGTGACCTTGCAAAATCTACTTAACCATTTTGATTTTCTCATCCACAAAAGGAGCTGTTGTAAGAGTAAATGAGTGATTTGAATTAAAATAATTAGAAATTCCCTCAAACCTATAAATATATTAGATGCTTTTTAAGTAAAGAATTTGAATATATTTCCCACCTCTCTGGATGTAAAAAGTTTTCTGGCCAGTGATTAAATATTTAGTACCATATTGTAGCGTGAAAACCAGGAACGAGGCCACAGGCCTCCAGGAACATTCTGCGAAGTTAGAACAGGCTGAGACTAAGGATCCGTAGTTTTGGGAAGCAGGTTTTATTTGCTATGGCCATAGGGCTCAGCAGAGTAGCCTCTGAAAGTCTGAGCCGGGAACAAAAGGCAACCTTAGCTTTTATAGACTCTTTGACATGTTAAAGACAAGGTAAACAATTGGCTGATTTAAGTTGAGAATGGCCCAGAGATGAACCATTGAGGGGCCCCCACCCCAGGAATGTCTTCTCTTGCCTATGTGCATCTTCACCAGTTCCTGAAGGCTAGGGAAGGGGATTTCTATCCCAGGAAATGTGCCTTATCTCACTTGCCTTCAAGGAGAGGGGGTTTGGGGATTTTCCACAGAGAGCACAGCTAAACCAGAAAGAGGGGGAGGCTTGCCTGCTACAATAGAATATCCAAAACTTCAAACTTCCATTCAGTTGAAACTTTCCCCCCATCTCAGCTTGACCTGCTGCAAATGGCTAAATCTTTATTTAAAGGTAGGCATGTTGTCCTCTTTTCACCTTGTACTTCTGTTCTTTCTCTTCCAGCTAGTTAACTGTAATTTCTCACTCCTTAAGTTTAGAGAGCTCAGAGGAAAAAGAGGGTTCTTACTTGACTGATACCAATGTGATTTGGCAACTGCAGATATTAAAGACTGACTTTTTCTCTGGAGGTGCTATTATGGGTTATTTTACATCAACCTCCTTTGCAGAGGGTGTCTCATCTTTCATCTATTCTCCCTGGTTACTTGTGACTTTATATGCTTTATATATTAGGCATACATTTTCAACTTCCCTCACCTAAAGTCCCACTACTGCTCAGCAGCTTTTTTGGATAGGACGTAAGATAATACCAAATGGCTATTTTGCATATGTGGCCTACAGCTTAAGTGTAGAAAATACTCAAACATTGTATCCCTCAAACACCATGGGATATAGTTACTGCCTGAATAATAGCCTTCTAATCTTATGTCACAATTTACTTCTGTTATATTCTTTTTCTTTAGGTTTTTCTGGCCTGACCAATAGTCCTTCCATCTCTGCAAACTCAAAAAGGGGATATATTTCAAACTATCCCGGTGATTTCTTTAAAGCTTTAAAGCCTCTTCTTTTTTTTTTTTCACACATAGGTTTGAGATGCAGCATTCCTACCTCACTTCTCCCTACTTGTTGGCATAGCTCTTGCCAAAGAAAGGCTTTTCAAAACTTCTATCCTTCAATATTTTCTCTCTATATTTGTGGATGAGCAGCTTAAGAACTATTTAATCAACTCATGAATGCCTATATTTTTTGCAAGCCCTTGAGGCAGACTTTATGTTCAAACTAATTAACAACCAGTATGGCATGGGCACCACAAATCAAAGTAAGTTGGAAACAACTGCTACTGGATGCCCACAGGATGGTCTGTCTTACAACTCATATTGGTTTCTGGTGTCTATGACTTTGTCTGGTATCTATAGTTTTAGAGTCTCAGTTAAATGTTCATAAATAACCACACACATGCACACACATGTGCTTCATAGTACACAGAAATGACAGTTACTTATATGATGAACCTTCTGCAGTAAATCTGTATTAATTTTTGTTGTTGTTTTGTTTTGTTTTTAATTTCCATGGATGAGTCAGTACACAGTGTATATTTCAGAATGTCTACAGTGTATATGGCACAAGAAAGTATTCGGAGTATTTTCTGATCCAGGAAGACATTATACTCTTCCACAATAACAGTGGGCATGAATGTACACATATTGTTTAGGTCCAGATTTCAGTTTCGCAAGCACTGGATTGAAAATGTTAATGTTAGAGCAACCTAACAATTTGATTTTGGAGGAGAAAATGAAACTTACATCATTGCTGAGAGAATGTAATTTGGTACCACCAACTGGAATAAATTGTTTGACATCATCTACTAAAATTTATTATACATTATACCTACTTAATATACGACTATTGAATGATGTGGTTTTCTGTCATTCAGCATAGCAATGACTCAGATATGTACCTGAAACATACACATTATAGGTATATGTGTGTGTTTACATACATATATAAAAGAAATACTTGCATGTGAATCCAAGACTAAGATACATGTACACATCTGTCATTAGCAACATTAGTAACAGCTTAAAACTGAAAAATACTATCCCCATCAACCATAGACCCCATATATAATTTGTGTTCTATATATACAACAGAATGCTATTAGCAATAAAAATTAACTATAGCTACATGAGACAACACAGATGAGTTTTCTCAGTATGATAATGGGCAAAATAAGCCAGACATAAAAATGCACATTATATAATTCCACATTGTTCTAGTTTGCTGAAGCTGCCAGAATGCAACATACCAGAGATGCATTGGCTTTTAATAAAAGGGGATTTATTTAGTTAAAAATGTATAGTTCTTCAGAGGAAAGGCAGCTAACTTTCAAATGAGGTTCTTTCTTACACAGGAAGGGACAGGGCAATATCTGCTGGCCTTCTTTCCAGGCCTCTGGGTTCCAACAACTTTCCCTGGGGTGATTCCTTTCTGCATCTCCACAGGCCTGGGCTGAGCTGTGAGTGCTGAGATGAGGTATGCTGAGCTCTTTGGGCTGTGCTATGTTGAGCTCTCTCATTTAAGCTTCCAGCCAATTAAATCAAACATCATTCATTGCAGCAGGCACGCCTCCTAGCCAACTGCAGCTGTAATCAGAAACAGATGCGATTCACATGCCATTAGGACTAGCACTAGAACTAGGCACCTTGTCCACAGCAGTAGAACTAGGCACCTTCACCTGGCCAAGTTGACACCTGAACCTAACTACCACACACGTATATAAAATTCAAAACCAGACAAACTTAAACTAGGCATTTGAAGTCAGCATAGTGGTTATTACTGGGGAGGAACTAGGGTGATAATGTGTTTTGGGCATGAGGGAATTTCTCAAGAACTTACTATATTTTATTTCTTTATTAGTAAGGATTGTGCCTGTTTGAATCTGTTGTATACCCCAGAAAAGCCAAGTTCTTTAATCCTCATTCAATATTGCTGGTTGAGAGCTTTTTTATTGTTTCCTTTGAGATGTGACTTGCACAATTATGGATGGTAGCTTTTGATTAAATGGTTTCCATGGAGATATGTCTCCACCCATTCATGGTGGGGTTGCTTACTGGAGTCCTTTAACAGGGAACCATTTTGGAAAAAAGCTTTAGAGCCACAAGAGCTACCAGAATCAACAGAGTCCACACAGTCATAGACCTTTGGAGATAAAGAAGGAAAAGCCCCTGGGGGAGCTTCATGAAACAAGAAGCTTGGAGAGAAAGCTAGCAGATGTAGCCATGTGCCCACCCAGCTGAAAGAGAAACCCCAAACTTCATCAGCCTTTCTTGAGTGAAGGTAACCTCTTGTTGGTGCCTTAATATGGACATTTTCATAGCCTTAGAACTGTAAATTTGCAACTTATTAACTTCCCTTTTTAAAAAGCCATTCCATTTCTAGTACATCACATTCTGGCAGCTTGCAAACTAGAACAGGTATTTACATGGATGTTCACTTTGCTGATTCATTGAGCAAGACATTTATATTTTGTATCTACTTCTACATGTTAAACTTGTAATAAACATGATTCATAAATATACATACATACATACAACTGACTACACACCACACACACATATGTATGAGTGTATATGTGTGTGGATATATATATTACAAATCCTGAAACTTCCTTATGACAATGAAAAAAGTAATTTCTTTTGGAAACTTTGATGGATAGTATCTAAGATTCCCACCTTTTAGTATTCTTGCACCTTTGTGTAATCCTCTTTCTTTCAGTGAGGACAGGATCTGGATTTATTTCTGACCAATAGAATCTGGTAAAAGAGGGTGAGATGCCCCTCCCATAATTACTTTATGTCACATTAGACTCTCTTGCTAGCAAGCTTGTTTTTGAGATTCTTCTTGCTGCCTTGATGAAATAAGTGGCTACGTGTCAAGGAACTGGTGTCTCTAGATACTAAGGGTAGCTCTAGCAGCTGCAGGTGGCTGACAGCTGGCAAGTCAGCAAAATGCCAGAGGCCTTGATCCTACAACTGAAAAGAAATGGATTCTGTCCAAAATCTGAATGATCTTGGTAGTAGATTCTTCTCCAGTTGAGCCTCCATATAAGAACATAGCCTGGCTAACACCTTGTTTATATCCTTGTGAGACCTTGAACAGATGACTCAACTAAACTGTGACAAGACTCCTGACGCAGAAACTGTGAGATAATAAATGTGTGTTGTTGTAAGCCACTAAGCTTGTGGTAACTTATTATGCAGCAATTGAAACTGATACAGTAAACCATTAAGTGCACAAGAGTGGTTCCATCAAAAGCAACTCCTTAGAATGAGCTAGAAAAAAAAGAATGGCAGGGACACTTGTCTTGATTTTAACTAATATTCTCTTTTTAGAGGTGCAAACCTTTTGAAAAATTACAGTAGTTACTATAAAATTCATTACCAAGATAGCACTGTGATAGAAACCAAGAGAATTACATTCTCATCTTGGATGTGTCTCAAGTAATTGTGGGACTGGGAATATGTGGCTTTCCTTGAGGCATGCTGATCCTCAATTTATACATCTATAAAATGCAGAAATCATCCCCAAATCCCTTTCAGTTCTAAAAATAAAGGGCACTATAAACATTCCAGAAGCTCATAGTTGCAAAATTTTAGAAGCATATATTTCTTTTCTACAGATAGTTTATTTGGTTAAAATGGCCTAAAACCATATGCTTACATTTCTGCATGTGTCACAAATGCTTACAGTTAGTATATTTACTTTTCCACCAAGTATGTGGTGCTATGTGACTTCTCTGATGCTTAACATTGTACTTGATAGATACACTGAATAAAATATTGCTTAAAAACAAGTAGGTCGAGTGCGCCATGGTGGCTTAGCAGGCAGAGTTCTCTCCTGCCATCCTGGAGACCCGGGTTTGATTCCTGGAGCCTGCCCATGCCAAAAAACAAATAGGTCAGATGTTGATCACACCACTTGTTGCTGTGCAAAATATAAAATAGAAAAGAAAAATTAACTTGATCATATTTAAACATACTTTAAGGGAAAAGCTGCTTCTTAGGAATGGGAGGCTTCTCTTCCACCAAGAAAAAGAAAATTATTTTCTTGAAAAGTGTTATCAGAATAATAGGAACTCTTCAAATCTTAGATAATTCTGAAGTCATTAATTCTTTCCTAATTATACCAGGCTATTCAAAATATATTTGTTCAAGAAACTCCCAAAATATTTTGAAAAATTTACATATAACCTGTCCTATGTTTAAGTGAAATCTTAACATTTTTATCACAAGTTTAAATAATTTCTAATAATTTAATTTCTAGTAGTTAAAATATCTATATTTTAAGCAAAATGTTATCTTTCTTTTAAACATATCCAGTAAAATCCAAGTACCAGAGTGGTTTGATATTTTCAACTTCAACGTTTTAAACAATGTTTTAGAAAATCCAAGTACCAGAGTGGTTTGATTTTTTTTTTAATAAAAAGCTCTTTATTAGCAATTTGAAACGTTACATAATACTCTTCTTTTCCTGAAACCATGATTCCATTCCATGTTTCCAATGATTTTTTTTAATGGAATTTTTTCCTTAACTGACTCCTTAGTTAAGTCATTGCTTGTATATAGAAACGTTACTGAATTTTGCACATTAAGTTTTATATCCCGCCACCTTGCTGAATTTGTTTATTAGGTTAAGTAACTTTGTTGTAGATTTCTCAGAATCTTCCAAGTATCATATCATGTCATCTGCAAATAATGAAAGTTTTATTTCTTCCTTTCCAATATGAATGCCTTTTATTTCTTTGTCCTACCTGCTTGCTCTAGCTAGAACTTCTAGTATAATGTTGAATAATAGTGGTGATAGAGGGCATCTTTCTCTCATTCCCAATCTTAGGGGAAAGCTTTCAGTTTCTCTCCATTAAGTACAAGGCTTGCTATGGTTTTTTTCATATATGCCCTTTATCATATTGAGGAGATTTCCTTTGATTCCTATCCTTTGAAGTGTTTTTATCAGAAAAGGATGTTGAATTTTGTCAAATGCTTTTTTAGCAGCAATTGAGATGATCATGTGATTTTTCCCTTTCAGTTTGTTAATGTGCTGTATTACATTAATTGATTTTCTTGTGTTGAGCCATCCTTGCATTCCCCATATGAACCCCCACTTGGTCATGGTGTATAATTCTTTTAATGTGCTGTAGGATTCAATTTGCTAGTATTTTGTTCAGAATTTTTACATCTATGTTCATTAAGGAGATTGGCCTTTCTTATATAGCATCTTTACCCAATTTTGATATTAAAATAATATTAGCTTCATAAAATGGGTTAGGTAGTATTCCTTTTTCCTCATTTTTTTGGAACATTTTGAGCAGGAGTGGTGTTAGTTCTTTTTGGAATGTTTGATAAAATTCCCCTGTGAAGCCATCTGGCCCTGAGCTCTTCTTAGCGGGAAGATTTTTGATGACTGATCGAATTTCTTGTGATTGGTTTGTTGAGATCTTCTATTTCTTCCTGAGTCAATGTAGCCTGACTGTGTGTTTCCAGGAATTTGTCCATATCTTCTAAGTTGTCTAGTTTGTTGGCATATAGTTGTTCATAATATCCTCTTATGATTTTTTTTTTATTTCTTCAGGGGCTGTGGTAACACACCCTTTCTCATTTCTGATTTAGCTTATTTGCATCCTCCCTCTTTTTTTCTTTTAGTCTTGCTAGTGGCCCATCAATTTTATTGCTTTTCCCACAGAACCAACTTTTGGATTTTTTTACTCTTTCTATTGTTCTTTTGTTCTCCCCTTCATTTAACTCACTTTAATCTTTGTTATTTCTCTTCTTCTGTTTGCTTTGGGATGTTTTAATAATTTTTTAATAGTTTTAGATTGAAAGAAAAATTGCAAAGACAGCACAGAGAATTCCCACATACCCCATACAGTTTTCCCTATTTTTAACATAATACATTAGTAGAGTACTAATTAATCAATATTGATATATTAACTAAAGTTTATTCCTTATTCAGCTTTTCTTAGTTTTACCTAATGTCATTTTTGTATTCCAGCATTCCATCGAGAATACTACATTATATTTAGTATCATATCTCCTTAGGCACCTCTTGACTGCTACAATTTCTCAGACTTTCCTTGCTTCTGATGACCTTGACAATTTGAGAAGTACTGGTCAGATATTTTGTAGAATGTCCCTCTTTTGGGACTTGTCTGATATTTTTCTTTCTTAAGATTAGTCTAGGATTATAGGTCTTTGAGAGGAAGACAAAAGAAGTAAAATGCCATTCTCATCACAACATATCAAGGAAACATAATATCAAGAATTCTTATCACTGCTGATTTTGACTTTGATCACCAGCTGAGATCATGTTCATCAGGTGTCTCCACTGTAAAGTTACTCCTCCTCACCTGCCTGTATCATTGTAACTTTGGAAAACAATAGCTATGTACATCCCACACTTAGGGACTGGGAAGTTCTACTCCACCTCTTGGTGGGCAAAGTAGCTATGCAAAGTGTTTGAATTATTCTTCACTGAAGATTTGTCTCTTCTCCCTCATTTCTTTATTTATTCATTATTTATATTAATATGGATGTTTATTTTCTACTTTGAGTTATAATCCAGTACTTGTTTTTTTTGCTCGAAGTTTTCAGCTTTGGCCTTCAAGAGCTCTTTACTTGACTCCTGTTTACTCTTGGCATGCCCCCATTATTCTGCTGTTTATTTTTTGCTCTAGTACTTCCTTACTTTCTGATATTACAAGGTACTCTAAGCCATCTTTTATATATTTCCTTTCCTATTCCTAGAGTCAGCTCCTTTCTTTAAGGAGCCCTGGTTCCTTTTATTAGATAAGGTATTAGAACCCAAGATCCTGGCACTAGGTATGCTCGTTGCTACTGGAATGTCATTGCTTCTAGATTCACTCAGCTGGCAGAGCAAGGAGATATTCCTATATACTAAGCCATGTACATACATCTGTATTTCTATAAGTATCCATTTGTATCTATTGTAAGTGAACTATGAATTCATACTGTTGTCTCCAATTCTAATCCCACATCTCATAGATAATGCTAGCTTTCTCCTCTTGCTTTTTAGCAATCTCCCTCTCAACTGTGAGAAGCCTGGTTCTTACCATCCACCATCTATCTATAATATGTAATTGTTCAATTCCATGCATAGCATTATAAGATCTGTTAACCTGTATCCATGTTTCCCAGAATATGATATTCCAATTTTATATAGTTCTGCATCTGGAAATGTATTCCTTTAAAATAATCCATGCTCTTGTAATCCCCTGGAATGTTTCTGGCATTGAAATGATGGTAAATGCTTAATTTTCATCTCTGGGGAAGATAGAGGCCTGATTTGTAGGGTTTGCTGATTTCCAGGGTGTAAATATTCCCACCATGATCAATTTCAAACTGCTACTGTGACATCGCTGAACTTGGAGTTGTAGGGGTATTAACAATGGGTTCTTGTTCAGTACGCACTGACTCCAGCACACCAAAATCAGATTACAACAATTTGAAGATTATCAATGTAGACTATACTTACCTTAGTATCATAGGTCTGAGTTCTAGTTCTGACTGAAAATAGATTTCTGTGTAAACTTAGCAAGCCATTGTCAGACTAAACCTCTTTTTTATCATCTGGAAGAAAAAGGGATAGAACTATCTGACTTTTAAAATCCCACTAGCTCTGACTTCTAAAATCCCACTAGCTCTGACATTAAGTGATTTCCTTTAGACTCATTTGCCAGCAATCCAGCACATGAATCAGAGATGAAGTTTCCACTACCGACTTACGGTCCTCCACATAACAGACTAACAGTAAAATAACTTGAGGGAAGAATCATGGAGGAATTTAAAAAGAAAATATTGCATGGTGTGCCTGTTTGAAATAGTTGTGTACTCCAGAAAATCCATGTTCTTTAATCCTGTTTCAATATTCCTGGGTGGGATCTTTTTGATTAAGTTGTTTCCATGGAGATGTAACCCACCCAGTTGTGGGGGGAACCTTTTGATTAAGTGGTTTCCATTCAAGGTGGGGTTGCTTACTGGAGTCTTTTAAGAGGGAAACATTTTGGAAAAATCTTTAGAACCAACACTAGACCCAGAAGTTTGGAAATGCAGAAAGAAAATGCCCCTGGCAAGCTGTTTGAAATGGGAAGACTTACCCTAGCAGATGCCAGCCATGTGCCCTCCCAGCTGACAGAGGTTTTCCAGACAGCTTCAGCCTTTCTTGCATGAAGATAACATCTTATTGGTGCCTTGATTCAGACATTCTCATGGCCTTAGAACTGTAAGCTTGCAACTTAATAAATTCCCTTTTTAAAAACCGTTCCATTTCTGGTATATTGCATTCTGGCAGCTTTAACAACTAACAACAAACTAATACACATGCTTTTTAGATTATTTGTTATGTCCAAGAGTCAAAGGGATCTGCACTAGATCTGTTTAGATGGGAATTGGCTATACTATACAAGGGATCAGGTTAAAACATCAGTCCATTTTTCTGTTATCAGTTTATTGGGGGTATTTGTAGGTATTAAAATGAACAAAGTACCTGCATATTAGTATGGTTTTCAGGTGTATTTAAAGATATAGGGAAGAGCGAAAAAATTGGGAAAATCTGTTTGCTTTTTCATCTAAATCAGCTGGTTAGAAGCATGCATCATTCCCTTTCTATTCTCAGATTATGGTACATCCTAGTGGAGGTATAAAAAATGAGGATATTGGGTGGCTGCCGTGGCTCAGCAGGCAGAGCTCCGACCTGCCGTGCTGGAGGTCTGGAGTTCGATCCCTGGTGCCGCCTGCCCATATGCAAATTTAAAAAAATGAGGATATTGCTCTCCCTGAACAGAAAAAATAAGGAGTTTTTAGGTAAGAAAAATGCATCATCAAGAAAATATGAAAATCTGCAAAATAAGTGTTGAAATTATGACTCCTATGGAAAAGACAATAAGAGAGAGGGTTGAGATGCATGAAATGCAGAGATAGGGTTGGTCAAGATGATTAACGGAATGTTCTTCAGCCCTCAGATCCTGTCTTCTTATTTTTTAAAGTAATCACATACGTTTAGGATCTTTGACTTTACTCTGTCTCACACATTTATATATTCATTCATTTTTACCATCACTCATTTTAAGTTGATATTTCTTAAGATCCTATGATTGTCAGGTTTTTTCTCTGTGTACTAGAGATAAAATGATGAGACAGACATAGATCCACCCTCGGGAAAGTTGGATAATTTGTAGTTGTTGTTTTTCTTCACCTGAAAACTATTTTTCTTATCACTCATATACTGTTGGAAAAATATATGGTGATACCTTACCTTTCCTCTGCTTTCACTCGCTATGATTCACTGTATTAGTATATATTGGTCCTGCATAGTTTGCTGCCCAGCCCACAGTTTTGCTACCTTCACACACTTGATGATGCAAGTTCCAATAATAGGTGTCCACATTGCAGGTAAAGGTAATAGGCAATACATGATCTCTATTTGACTTCCTTTAACAAGAGGCTCTTTCAAGGAGCTGTCAGCATGACAAACAAAGTAGCTGGTCTAGATCTCATACATATAATGTATTTGTTAACTTTCCAAAATCACTTCTCGCCTATCCTTTCCTTGCATTATTGTAGTAATACTGCAAATTAGATGATATAGTATTTATCATTTTTACTTTACCCATGGAAAAACTAAGACAGAGGGAGATTGAAGGGTTTGTCTAAGACCACTAACATACAGGTGGTTATGAACTAAAAAGAGAACTCTTATTTTCAGTTCAGTGTTCATTAAATTGAGCTCGTCATCTCTGCTGTGTTGTAATTATGCAGATTATATTTCACCCTTGATTTTCTCTGAGAATATGTGCTTTTTGATATCTTTTAAATTAAATTCATGATCCAAAAGTGGTTAAGGACTATTTAACTTTCATGTAATTGTTTTTAAATTGTCAGTGCACTCAAAACCAAGTAAAGTATATGATGGGCATTGAAGCATGTGGGGCTTTTTCTTTTACAATATTTGATGCCTTCTAGTATATTCTGATTTTTATTTCTTTCTTACAATATAAAATGGAATACATTTTCTTCATAAAGTTTGCTATTTCTCCTGTTTCCATAATACCCCTACATGAAATTCAGCTTTTATTTCCAATCACCAACTGCTAGGATAGTTTAGACACCTTCACATAACTTGCAGTGCTTCATAATGAAACATCTACAGATTTCATCTTTACAATTTACTTTAAATTAGTGTTGGTATTCATAAATAAAAATCATCCATTTAAGTGCCTCTACAATGTGACCTGCCTTCCTGGTTCATTTTTACTCTTTCTAATTCTGTTTTCCAAATAAAGCAGTTCATAATTACTCATACAGAAATAGGGAATTAAAAGTATATGGAAATGGCAGAGGATGGATGGGTGGAAGTGTGGGTCATTTGTAAATTTACTCAAGTTCCTAGACTAGATAGATTTATGAGTAACTTCATTTCCAAAGGTTAAGTTTAGGGAAAGAAAAAAGACTTTTGCTTGTAACTTTTCATGGAAATCCCTTTTGATTATTTTGCAGATCATTGCCTTAAGCTCTCTGTTCAACCCCCAGCTTTATTATCCCAGGTCTGTTTGTGCACACTGCAGTATAAAAGCCTCCATCAATAAACATTATAAGAATGAAATTTAGATTTACCCCTAGGCTGTTAAAATCAACTGGATCATCCAGAACATTTATTTAATAATGAACAGCTCATGCATATAATATCTTGTGGAATTAGAAATTAAGCTTGTGCAATGATTGTTGATGCTCACAAAATAGCTTTAAACTGGGATTTTAAAATGTTTTACAAATACTAATCCTTGTAACAACTCAACTGATAAGGAATATAAATGGTACGTTCTGAGAGGAACCAAGAGATCATTGATGGCCAAATTGCCAGAACTTGAAGCTAGCATAAGAAACAGATATTCTCTTTAGGACTCATTTTGAGCAATGGGATGCAATGCTCTCAGCAAACGTTAGCTCCAAGTCTGTGATTCTAATTCCACAATAAATCAGGAGAAATCCTACATTTCCCAGAAGAAAAGCAGATAATATATAAGAAATGGTGATGAAACGTCCTTTCAAAAGATCTCCAAGACCAAGGGGTACACTGCTTTAGATTACTTTGAGATATGTTTATTTTGAAGCTTTACAAATCATTTAACAAAAATGTGTGTTGTCTTTAGAATTCACTACTGTTTTTCCACTATTTTATTTAGATGTGTAATTATGATAATAAGGCAATGAGCTCTTTTTACTGGTAATTTAGAGGAAGTCAAGGTTCAATGACATTAAGAATGTCTTTCCCATGGCCTCAATAAGTAGTAGTGGATCTGAGACTTAAAGCCAGGTCTGCTGACCTCAAGATTTAGGATTCTTTCACTACCATTCTGACCTTCTATGGAATGCATACTTAGGAATGTCTATCATTTATTTGTTATTTTTAAAATGCTCAAGTTCCCCATATTTTTATGCTTCCTCCACTCTCAGTTTGATAGCTTATAGCTTAAAATAAATAGGCAAAAGGAATCACAACTCATTCTCTCTTCTCAGAACCATCATAGAAAACAAAATTTAAAGCATATAGCAGAATAGCTATATGCTAGATGCCATAGTCTAGTCTAAATGTTCTAGAATATAATTTATCTCGATAAAACATCTAAATATTCTAGATGAGACATCATTTATCTACAAGTTCTCTTACAATTTTATCTAGTAGAGCAGAGAGTCAAAACACTGCCAAGAAACCAAAATTGACATCATCAAGCACATGTACTAAAAATTCATTAATTGTACATATTGGAGGCATCTTCACTGTACCAAAATACCCTTATACTGTTACTTGACATATGTTTCTAACATGTTAGATAATCTGAATTTTTCCCATTTTAAAGCAGATCAGAATCAAGATTTTGGAAAAAAGGCAAGACTACTATTCTAGGTCAAACACATTGAGAAGGGTGAAAAGTGAGAGTTTATTGCAAAACTGAAAATAAATGCTGTGTGGATTATATTTTGAAACCCTCATCTACATTTGGGAACCATTTGACAAAAAGACAAAAAGAATCATCCTAAAAAGATTTAGGGGCATCACTATATTATAACTCAATTTAATAATAAATGTTTCTGTTATTCTAAGAAGAAGGATTCTAAGAAGTTCCCCCAAGATTTCCATCCTCATAATGTACATCCCCCATATAATCCTTGGCAATGTAGAGATTACGTTATGTAGCAGGTGACACCAAAATAGGGAGATTATCCAAACCTGTACTAATCCCATTAGTTCTTTAAAATAGAGAGTTTTCTCCAGCTGGTCAAGGAGGCTGTCATGGTCAGGTTCATGTGTCAACTTGGCCAAGTGGAATGCAGCACTCGCTTGTCTGTAGCGATGAGGACATGTCATAGAATTAGATCATGATCATGTCAGCTGAATCCACAGCTGATTCCATTTGTAATCAACCAAAGGGGAGTGTCTTCTGCAATGAGTGATGCTTAATCTGATCACTGGAAGCCTTTTAAGGAGGATTCAGAAGAGACAGGCTCTTCCTGTTTCGGCTGGTGAGCCTCTCCCGTGGAGTTCATCCAGACCCTCCATTGGAATCGTCGGCTTCACAGCCTGCCCTGTGGATTTTGGACTCTGCTTTCCTGCAGTCGGTGAGACACTTTTATAAATTTTATATTTGCGAATGTTCCCTATTGATTCTGTTTCTCCAGAGAACCCTAACTAATACAGAGGCATTGACTGGCCCAGAAGAAAACAAACGCCATGTGGTGAACTGTCTATGGACGCCAGGATCTGAAAGTGGTCTTTAGGAGTTGAGAGCAGCCACTGGTTGACAGCAAAGGAAAGGGAACCCCAGGCCTACAACTGAAAGGAACTGAATTCTTACAAGAAAGAGCTTAGAAGCAGATGCTTTTTCCTAAAGCCTTCAGGTGAGAATTCATCCTGCTGACACTTTGGCTTCAATCTTATGATGCCTGAGCATAAAGCCTGGCCTGCCCTTCTGGACCTTTGATGTATGGAATTGTGAGCTAGTAAATGGGTACGATTTTAAGCTCCTAAG
Organism: Myrmecophaga tridactyla; assembly: GCA_004026745.1. Lineage (NCBI taxonomy): Eukaryota > Metazoa > Chordata > Mammalia > Pilosa > Myrmecophagidae > Myrmecophaga > Myrmecophaga tridactyla. Next base: position 49,779 of record PVIY010017169.1, read on the forward strand.
TCTGTGATAATTTGTTATATGGCAATAGAAAACAATTACAAATACAGGGTGCAAGTATAGTCCAGTGGTAGAATTCTTGCCTGCCATGTAGGAGACCAGAATTCGATTCCTGGTCCATACACTTCCCAAAAAACAAATAAAACAAACAAAAATTCAACAAATGGTGCTGCAATAATGGGATACTCACTTGGAAAAATAATGAAATGTGACCCTGCTGTACAGCATACGAAAGAAAGAAAGAAAGAAGGAAGGAAGGAA
>PVIY010017170.1:0-50033 GCA_004026745.1 Myrmecophaga tridactyla
ACTGAGGTGTCAGCCTAAGGTGATGCTTTCCAAAACCTGTGGTATCCATTGTTCTTGGTCCTTGGCCTTCCTCTCACATGGCAGCGCACATGGTGACCTCTCCTGGCTCCTCTTCTGGATTCCATTGACTTCCTGCTTCTTTCCAGGGCTTTCTCTCTCTGTGTCTGAATTTCATTCTGCTTATAAAAGCCTCCAGCAATAGGATTAAGACCTAACCTGATTCAACTAGGCCATAACTTCAATGGAATAATTTCATCAAAAGGTCCTTTTTACTATGGGCCCAAACCCATAGAAATGGATTAGGAAGTACATGTTCAACCCACCACAAGTTACCTGTGAGACAAGTTACCTGTGACTCTCCCACCTGGCACAGCTGCTTGGATGTTCTAACTATTCTTTGAACTTGAGCCTTGATTTCCCAAAAACCAGGATGTTATCAGGAACTGAGGTTGGTGGCTGATGTTGGGAGGAACAAAATTAGTTTCCTCAGTAGTCCATTAGCATTCCACCCCCTTACAAACTTTCTGTTTCTTACTTTTCTGGCTTAACTCATGATTTTTTTCTGTGGAACCTCATTGGATTTATTATTTAAGTTGCCTCTTTCTCAGGGAAAAATGGAGCATTTTTGTCTTGGCATTGAGTATTCTCTAATTTACAAATTCTCTCCTTTTGATAAAATAGGTAATTAGTCAATAGCAAGATCCAAGGAAAATAAATAGTCAAGTCCCTCTTCCAAATCATAGAACAGAGAAGGTAAATAGGAGAAAAATTATTTCCTTTCTAGAATCCTTAATAGTTTTACATTGCACATATATCTGTATCAAAATTCACTACCATTGCCCAAATGTATACCCTATTGCTTGAAACCAAACTGCAGCACTCTCCCCATCACAGCCAAGTGTCTCCTACAGTTTTTTGAACTTGATATTTTACAGCTGGGACTTTTGCTCTTGCTGCCGTCTCTGCCTGGGAAATTTTTCAACACTGAAGGTGGCTGGTTCCTTTCCATTCTTCAGGTCTTTAAGCAGATATTTCCCCTTCAGGGAGGTTTTCTCTGACTACAAATAAAGTAGCCTTGCCCCTGCCATTGGCCTTATAATTCTCTTTTAATTCTATTTAGCACTTTCAAGGCATTCCTCACAATCTGAAATTAATCATTCATTTAATTCTGATTTATCATTTTTCTCCACCTCTAGAATGTTTTCTCTGTTGGGGCCTAGTCCTTCTTTTCCTACTAGAATTCAACAAAATTTGGAATTGTTGAATTATTAGAAATGAAAGATCAACCTAGGAATTACAACATCTATCTGCTTGAAATTTTAAAAAGAGATTACAGGAAAAAAAAGAGGAAGGAATAAAATCCTCAAAAGAAGTAAAAAATAGTATTCCCAGGACTCCTTCAGCATGTAGCCACACCAAAGAGTGGGCCAAGCCTGTTTTGCAGACCAGCACCAGAGGCTGTTCTTTCAGGTCACCAGTCACCGTCACACTCCAGCATTCCCCACTTTCATTCCTGCCTACGATGCCTTCCAGGGTCAACTCTGACTCATGCCAAACAACCTCCTTCAGAACTATCTACATGCCCTTAGACTTTACCCTGAACCCTATACGACTGCATGGAGGCCTGTGACAAACAAAGTGCTGCACACTTAAATGATGGCTGATTTGCTTGTAAAACTTAAATACCAAACCATATCTAAACCAGATTTCAAACCACCACGTGATGACATTAATGCTACCTGAAGAAAGTATCTTTAGGAAAGCTTACTCAAATCCCTCCTCACTTTTTCTTGCTTTTTCATGAAGCATGAATCTGATATTTAGAAGAGCAACAACAACGGCTAAAGGCAAAATTTTACCAGTATATAGACAAAGTTGGCAATACTTATTTAAATAGGTTAATCAATCAATTGTTAAAACAAAGCAGAACAGAACACTTCCTACTCCAGATCAAATGGTTACATATGCACATCTGAATCCATACGATTCCAGACTTACCAAATGTGAAAAAGTTTTCATATATGTGTTCACCCACATCATTTTCCATGGCTCTTTGATATTATCTGGAAGTGGAGTGTAAATATAATATGCTACAAGGACCCCCAAAATCAGAAGGTAGAAAGATTTCCTTCCCATGCTGCAATACCTCTGTTCCTTCTTCAGAGACTCAGGAAGTGAACGTCCTTGGTTTGTGAGAATGCTGTATAATAGTTGGGTGTTAAGCTCCACCCAGAGATATTATTGTACTTTTTGCTCACTTAGTTTTAGTATTGACATAATCATGTTAAAATTTCATTGGCTATCCTGGATATTCCTGTTTAATAAAAGTTCAAAGTTTAAGGAGTAACCTGAAACTTTGTCAAGTTCAGTCAACTACCACACTCTTACTTTTGTTCCAGTATACAAGTATGTATTGAGCAATAACAGAATAAAGACTACTTTAATTCTAACATGGATATTCAAAGAAACTATTCAGGATATGGAATCTTTGTTCTAAAATTACTCTTCTTAGTGTAGGGGAAAACAGAGGGTCATTTTTTGAAAAGTGTTGAGAGCATAGGAAATAAGATAGCCATGGTTTCTGCCCTTACAGAGATGACATTATCTTGCAGTGCACAGAAAGGTTAACAGTTAAGCCTGATAGTTTTTGATATAAAAACAAAGATGATAATGATAGCAATCATACTAAACAGGTATTAATTATTTAAATTGTGACCCGCGTTCTATACTAAATGATTTACACATATAATTTAAATAAGTCCAAACAAGAATTCTATGACACCAGTATGATTACTTTTTTGTAAATGAGTGAAATGATTTTGAAAAAAGTTAAATAATCTGGCCAACATCATATAACTTTAAGTACTGGAGCCAGAAAAAGGAGGTACAACAAAAACTTTTTTTAGCAATATTTTACTTTTTTCCATGACATAGAATATGTACATTCCAGAATATTTGGAAATGCAGAAAATAAAATGAGAATTATAGTAATAAATCATCATCTCAAATTGCAGAGATCATCACTGATTATATCATGGTATATTTCCTGCCATATCTTTATGTACACAAATACATAGATATATCTTAATAGAAGTACACGCCATTAATCTTTGAGAAATTTTCTCATTTCTGACCCAATTAATGGTCATATGCTCTGCTCTAGTCTGAATCTGTTATGAACAATTGTTTTTAAATATTCACCCTTAGTGGTGGCCTCCTTTTGCTCTTACTTTCCTCACTATAGGTACTGATGCTTTAATGCATTGCCTAAATAAGATCAGATACTTGGCTCTTTTGGTGGCCATGCCGAAAGGAAATCTGTGGAATTGCATCTGCCAATCACAGTAGTAAACACAATGCAATAGCACCTGAAACAATGTACTGTGGAACTGATGCCTGTCATCCAAGAGCTCCTAACAGAGGGAATAGTATATCTTTCATCACCCCATACAGCAGCCACATTCACCCACTTTTTAAAGCCTCTTTCAATAAAGGATGATTAACTACTGATTATATCAACCATAATGCACATCTCCTAACAATCCAAGCTCCTATTCCTAAAACCACTGAATTAAAGATATCTAAAGAAGCATGGGAGATTTCTTTGATATGAATGACTTGGTCAACATGTCTTACTCAGTGCCAGGATCAAAAAAAATCCTAACCTCTGCTGCCAAGACCTTGACAAATTATCATTAAAGACTTTTAAATATAGACCATATATACATGACATCCTACTAAGGGGCAATTCTAAAGGGGGCCTACAAGATTAGATTAGACGACCTAGAAATACTCATATATTACTTATAGGAATAGAGTTGAGTGGTAATACCCTATAAAATTTAAGGCTCTGTGAACACTATCAAATCTTAGGCATCATGTGATCCTCTAATGGCACCACCACTGTCCTCACACACCAATTCATCCATACCACCTATTTAGATTATTCATGTTCTGGAGATAAACATATCCCATATCTCTCATTCTCATTACAGCTGTGATGGATAATCTCACATGCCAACTTGGCTAGATTATGGCGTCTTTGGTTTTCTTAAGCAATCACCACCCTTACTGTTATTGTAATGTTATTTCATGAATTTAAATCAATTAAATTGATTAATGTCTATTGCTGATTACATCTAAAATCAGCAAAGGACATGGCTTTCAGCAATGAGAGGTGTCTCCCCATCCAATCAGTTAGAAACATTAAAAAGGGAACTGAGGATATCAGCAGCCAGAAACAAGAATTTCTATCTTTTCTTCAACTAGCCAGTTTCTCCTGAGGAATTCAACATCACCGTCATTGAGTGTCCAACTTGCAGCCTGCCCTACAGAATTTGGATGTGCCAATTCCCACTGTTGTGTAAACCAATTCCTATATAAATAAATAAATAAATAAAAAACTCTTCATATTTATGTGTCCTGTTCCGTTTCTCTGAAAAACTCTGATTAATGCACAGGCCATATACAAAATCATACATAGGTCTCATGATTTCCACTGGGGAACTCCCCAACATATGCCTTAGAAACATTTTCCAAGCCATGACCCTCGTCCTGTCAGAGCATACTTTAGAATAGAGGCTTCGGCTACCTCTGATTATGCTTCTTGGAGTCTTTGGACTAAACATGGGGAAAACAATGGCTCCCGATGAGTACCTGAACTCAGAGGCTCTCCTTGTCCACCTTCCAATTACCCCATTAAAAGGCACATTCTCACAGCTTATTGGACTCTTCTACAAACAGAGGTGCTCACAGGGTCATAATATGTCAGCTTGTGCATGCAGATTCCTGTAATGCCATGGGTGAGAGAGCATTTACAGCAGAAGTTCAGCATGGCCAATTAATCCTCACTGGTAATGTGGAAATGATACCTCAGAAGTTGGCTAAACTTGACAAACAGGGCCTTTTCAAATTACAGGAAGATGGGGCTTTTCCCATCCTCAGCCCCTTGCCCATAGATCTTGAGACACTGGTAAGGGTGTCCTCATTGGCACCTGCATTAGCCAAGTAGGGAGTTCTTTAGGACCAAATACCTGACATGGAAAGGGAGTCAATATATCTCCTTGACAACAGTGCTATTGTTGTATGCAATGCAGGTCTTTGAAGGGCCATGACAGGCCACCCAGCCTCAAATATCTCATTTGCCTGACATGGCTGATTGGGATCTGCAAAGTTAACAGAGCTAGAAGTAGTTCAATTAGCCCTCCAGGATGCTCCGAGCCACCAGTTGCCTACTCTCCATTTTCACTGATTCTTGGGCAGTGGCCAAATGACTTACGGTGATATCAGGAAAACTGAAACAGGATAATTTTCTCATGAAAAATACAAATGTTTCCACATTTTGAAACAGTTTAGCCTCACTAATTCCTGTATATACCTCACGTGTTTCCAAACACACTCAGCTTAACAAACTGGAGTCACTTTTCAATGACACTGTCCAGTGAATTATCAAAAATTCATTCCTGTACAGCATGTCTGTGGGTCCCTCAAACCCATTCAGGACTTCAAGCACTCCCTAGCAATTGGCAGTTTGTACTCTGGACCCATAATGCCTCAAAGCACAGAGACTTCTCCAATGTAGGGGAATGGACACATACTAAGGGATTCTCTCCAGAACCATCACTGGCCAGAGTAGTTACTGAAAGCTGTGACTTGAGCTTGAAAACCAAACATTGGAATCCCATAGACAGGGTCACATTCCACAGGTGGGGGAAGTAAACCCTTCTCTCACTGGCATCTTGATGACATAGTGTTGGGGCCCAGAAGCAGACCTCTGACTGCTGGCAAGGCCATATCAGAATAACGTTGGAGGCACAATACCTTAGTCTCCTGTGGAATGAGGTCCAGCCTGGGCTGCAGTTTATCTAATCCAGCCTGACTGTGGGAAAGTTCTGCCTCTGCAGTTTCAGGAGGTTAGTTAATGTTCACTCTGCTCTCAAGGACACTGACGCTAGAGCCCAAAGACAGCTGTAGAGAAAGCATTGTGATAAGTAACAAACTGTTCCTGGGACAGGAAACATGAACTTAACTTTGTAGCTTTGCATGCATGGCACATATTACAAAATAGTCTTGCTTTGATTATACTCTCTAAAGGAGTTCCTGTGTAAAAGCCCAATAAATTTATTTGACACTCTTGCTACGAATGAACTTGAGTTCCCTGAACCCCCTTTACTAACTTCTTGTGTCTGTCGTTTCTTAGTCCTGTGTGGCACCCCTTCTTCTCCCTTGTTCCCCAGGAAATCCTGGCAACATAGGACCACTTCCCATCACCCTTGGAGTCATCAGGAGTGTTGACTGTAATTGACTCATTCTGGCTTCATGTTGGCCTTTCTCATGTGATATGCAATGGGGGAAGTAGCAATTCACAGCCTCATCAATTCTATCCTTGTTCTTCTTGGGCCTCCTCACATAATTGACTCAGACCAGGGAACGCACTTCACTTCTTTTTCCATGAAACAATGCACTGTCAAACAAAGAGTCATTTAAATTTTTCACTTGCCCTATCACCCCAATGCAGCAGGAATATGGAAAAAACCTAGAATGACTTTTTTCAAAGAGCTCTTTCTTAAACTTTCTAATGGCAAATGAATGTTAAAGGGAGTTAAACCTTTGCTCAAGTTTACTACTAATCAGTTCCGGACAAATGTGACTTCACATGTCCTCCACAAACAACCTCGTAAAAATCCTCTAAAATGCGTCGTAAAATGCACGTGTGAATCCTTAAGGGCAGTCCAGCCTGCTTTTGGGCTCAAGATGACTACCTTGTCATCAAAGAAATAAATAATATATTCCTCTTTCCCTATGCCTTCTCAATTCCCACACCACTATACACAGATTAGCAACCCACAGGGGGTGGGGGGGGGGAATAAATGGGATCTCTCCATAGTAGACAGCCCAATAGGACCACTGGAGGAGCTCATATTTAGACATAATCACCCTGAGTGAAAGTTTCCAACTTTGGAAATCTTACCAGTATGTATCAGACATAAGGGTGGGATATTAACCTCTAGCTCCCTCTATTCTTTATAGAAGATAGAAAGTATAGCCACAGGCCCTAGTGGTGATGTCATGCAGGTTACAGTATGAATCCTCTACTATGTGAAGTGTCCATAGGCTGTTTACATGTGTAAACCTTCACTCAGCCCTCTACTGTTCCAAATCCTATGCTTCAGAGCACTGCATCTGAAGCTGGCAGGATCAAACCTGAATTGCTCTTGCTTAATATTCGAGCTGCCATCAATCCAGTTTATAAAAGCACTGAGAAAATATACCTTTTCTAGATAAGATGATCCTAAATTACCCACCAAAAGGCAGGCCCCGTGTTCTATACATACCCCTGATTATCTGGGAAAAAGACATAAAACAAAGTATGGTTGCCATGCCTAAGAGATTTAAAATAGACTTGGGCCATCATTCTGAAGATTACTCTTAGACAAATATCAGCCAGCTATCACAAACTGCCAAAGTGTGCAAAGCCTCAAGCGACAATGTTCCTCAAAATCCCAAGAGCATCTGGACACCATAAAACAAGCCACAAGATATGAAACTCAGCTATCTAACCTGAAGGGCAATTGGAATACCCCAAATATCCACCAACCACATACAACTTGCCTAGTCCTCTTTTCCCTTAAAAACCTTTGCCTGCAAATAATGTCTGAGAATTACAACACTATTTGGGTTGCTACCTCAATCATTACTTCCCAAATTGCAATTCTGAGACCCCAAATCGATGGTTTTCTTAGCTTGCAACAGAGTTTGTTATTCTTTGGTTGATGTTTACATGGTGCCAGAAACAAGATCCAAAGTGACCACTGAACTGACTCCAGAGCTGCCCACAGATTCGAATATGGTACCAGTAAGAGCCCCTTGAGCTCTGTCATATCCTCAATGGCCTAACGTTCTTGTCAATGAGTCCTCTTGGCTCTGAACCTCCCTGTTTTTGGTTGAGGTTCTAGCCTTCCTTTGGGTTTCTTAGGTAAAGGAAATTTTGAACTTTGGTTCTTTTGGTTTGGTCTGGCAACAGAAGTCCTTGTGTGTTTGCTCTTTTTGGTAGGGCAATGAAACTTTCCTGTATGGTGAATACTCCAATGGGACTTTAAAAATACCCACTTTGTATTGAGTTCTTTTTAGTGTAAGGACACCATCCTAACAATCAATTTACCTCTGTTCTGACTGTGAGCAATCAAATAATTATATTGATGGGCATGGGATTGGTCTTAAATGTACTAGAGCACGTACCACCTCTTGATGAGAAGCCCCAACTTCTGAAGGCCAAGATTTCCATGAAAGAATAAGGTGGTCATTGATGGGCAAGATTGACACAAGATCACCTGACACCCTCAACACAATTTCTCTGCAACTAGGCACACTGAAACACATCACAGTTCTCCAAAACCCAGACAATTTCTCCCAGGTATACTTTAGGATTGCTCCAAATCACAGTGACTAAATGGATAAGTTTCAACTCCTATAAGCCCTAATGGTGTGCTGCCATCTAGAACACCCACTAGTTTCATATACAAAAAATATGGTCCTACTCCATAAAATCTTATCCCACTGGGCCTGGCACACTAGGTAAAATCTTGAATTCTTATGGCCACAATGAGAATCTGTCAATATTCTTAGATTGGTATATTTGCCTGCTCAACAAGAAAGTAGAGGCTCTAAAAACTAAGTGACCTGAATGAGACACCTAAGTTACAGCAATGTAAAAGTTTCCCTGGATTATATTTGGGACAAATCAAGCAACTATATTATACTTTCATAGCTATTTTAGGGAATGGACCTCTGTAACATATGTTCTTAAATTTAATCTTCCTATGGGTAAGACCTATTGTAGGTGGGAACTTTAGATTAGGTTATTTCAGTTGAGGAGTACCCCTAGGTGGGTCTTAATCCTCTTACTGGAGTCCTCTATATGAGGATAAAAGGCACAGAAAAATGAAATGGAGAAGCTCACAGGAAAAGACGCAGAGAAGCCACTGAAGCCACAAGCTAGAAGCAATGAAAACCAAGAGAGAAGGACCAGCAGACATCACCATGTGCCTTGTATCTGACAGAGGAGCCTAAACTCACCTGTAACTTGTCTTCAGAGAAGGTATCCCATTGATGCCTTAATTTGGACATATTCATGACTTTACAATTGCAAATTTGTAAGCTAATAATTCACCATTATTAAAACCATTCCATTTCTAGTATTGCATTCTGCCAGCTTTACCAAACCAAAACAGCTGAGGAAAGCAATCGCCTAAAATAGCTATGAAAATATATTACTATTGTTTGATTTTTCCAAAACATAATTCAGGGAAACCATTTCATATTTCTCGAGGACATTTTTTCTAATCAACTGGAACTTCTGAAATTTGTTAATTGGACTTTATTCATCTACCATGTCCCACAGTTATAATTATGTCTCAATAATGACTTGTACATACTCCCATAAATACTGAACTATAGCTTTATTGAATTAAAAAGTCACCCGTTTTGGAAAACATAAATTATTTCAATTAAGATTATAATAGGGAGACCCATATCTGGCATATATGAGCACTGCCTTATAAAGGGAAATGTGCTAACCTATTTTCAAGAACTAATTAAAACCTTGAAGATAATGAAATCCTGATAAAATAATCCTTTTAGAGCATGCCCTTGGGACGAAGATATTCAAAACTGCAATTATAGCCTGTTGACTTTGTATACTGGAAAAGATACCACCATCAATGTGTACTCCAAACTTACTATTTCTGATTAGGTATTTTTTAGACAGTCAGTCAATTGCATATTTTAATGGAAATCTGCTTACATCTCTGGAATATATACAACCAATGAAATTCATGATTAATGCCATAGTTTATTACAGAGCAGCTTAAACATGACTTTGGAACATTATATGAAATTTAAAAAAGCACACATCTAAGATGACAAAGTAAAAAAAATCACATTTTTTGACATTGCTGTTTAAATGAGTCATTTTAGAAGTATAACATGAACGGGTCCTTGTAATTTTGTAATTTATCTTTTTAGTAGTCTGTTTTGACATTATTCAGAGATATAAAATGAAACACATAACAATACCAGTAGAATTTAAGAATGGGGAACTTATAAAATACAAAGTAAAAGTGAAAAAAAAAAAACAAAAACACAGAGTCTGGACAAACTTGCCCCTCTTGCTTAATAAAATTTTTCACTTGCCCAATATGACACCATTTTTTCATTGCATTAAACAGCATCATTCTCCAAGGTCTGGGAGTGGTGGATAAATATAATATGTAAGGAGCATAAAACAAAGTAAAGGTAGGGCGGGCCACGGTGGCTCAGCAGGTAAGAACGCTGGCCTGCTGTGCCCGAGGACCCGGGTTTGATTCCTGGTGCCTGACCATGTAAAAAAAAATAAATAAAAATAAAAAAATAAAAAACAAAGTAAAGGTAATTTCACAGGGTAAGGGGATTTTTTCCTGTGCTCTAACTTTTCTGTTTTTTCAGCTGAATGGCATCAAACTTTATTTCAATGCCTGATACCAAATGGACCTTGGGAAAGCCCCACCCAAAACAATTATCTAACTTCCATGCCACAGAATTTCATTAGCAAACAGCTTGTCATGTTATAACTACTGAGAAATAGTGTTGCTGATAAAAGCAAAACTTCTAGTATGCACTATGAAAAAGAGGGGAGAACTCACCTTCTGGCAGCTTCTGTCAAATTTAGCAATACTGTGTCTTCTGCTAGTCACTAGGCAAATATTTATGGAGAACAAATTTGGAGACAACCATATTATTTTGAGAGTTCCTTCCAATTATCAAATCAGCACATGCACTCTAAGAAAGGGAAAGCAAAGTGATTCATGAAAAAATCATGATATATTTCTGATGAAGTAAAGTAAATACAAAAACTAAAAATTTATGTGAAAAATGAATATCTTAAGTGCTATGCAGTGATTGGAATTGTTTGGAGGCAATAAATAGAAATGGTAGCCTTGCAAGGCTAATTATATGGTGACTGGACAATGATAAACGATCTTATAAGATAAAAGGTACTGAAGTAGACTTTGCAAACTCAATTTTTAAAGTGAGTTTCTCAATCTACCATATCATTCTTGCTATTACAAATTCTATCTTGGTTAATAAATAACCTCAGTTGCTATTCTGTCTGAGTAACTGCACAGAATCGTATGAGAACTGAGGTCCTATGTGCTTCCTTAAGCGGATTCTATTGACTTGATATAAAATTTCTTCTTTCCTTTGGACAGCTCTTCTCTGAAGTTAAGCAGAGAAAAAATATGGGTAACCATCTGTATTGTCAAGGAAATTGTTACATGGAGGGTGGGTTGTATAAAGGAAGAAATTTCAAATTATAGCAATGGTTTTGCAGATGATGTCAAATCTTATGCTGTGTTTGACTTCAACACTTTTGACACTAATGCTCTTAAAGAATCATGAACTTCATGTAACAATGCTGACCTGGATTTAACCAAAGATCTTTCCTGACCAATGAGCAGTGAAGCTTGTTTTAACCAATCACACACAGATAATTGGACTCATTCATACAAGGTAGAGAGCTAGTTTTTAATTCCTAATCACCATAACCTTCATGGACCATAACCGTTCACTTTTTAATGCTTAAACATATCTGATGTCTCCCCCACAGCAAACAACTCAGTGAATTTCTTACCTGGTGTTTGCACTACACCTGGTAATAAACTCAACATTTAAAGAAATGATCTCATCTTTCTTCTATTATTTGGCATTAACAAAAAGACTTACAGGGATAAATGGTAGCTTAAGGCCCAAGGGAAAAAAGAGAGATGTTTGAAGAGCATCTATCAAAGTGCCAGTGCCCATGCCATGTGCTCAGCATTGATTACCTCATTTCATTTCCACAAACAATTTGTGAGTTGGGAAATATTTTATCCATTTTGCTAAGGAGGAAACTGAGGGTCCGATATTAGGAACCTTGTCACAGTCACCCTGGAAATGCAGACGTGTTTAAATGCCACCATGATGATGACAATTTCCTCACTGCCTGTAACTGACAGGATGAAAAATGAAATATTTAGAAAAATTTTCTACAAAACTCTCTTTCTTTAGCTCAATGGTTTCTACCACCCTCCAGATCCTACAGATCTAAGTCTTCTCTCAGTGATCATGACCCCCTAGCAGGGGTGGCACTCAACTGAGAATTGCACGCACCTTTTGGACAAAGTATTTCATTGTCATGGGAAGTGGCATGGTTCATGGGGTGAAAAATAAGACTCGACTGATTTTGACCTGGTGCTTCCCCTCATGGTGAGAACTGCTGCTTCTATGAAAACTTACTAGTGTTGACATTTAAAGAATTAAGTAGACTTCGAGTCTCTTAGGGAACTTCTTAGAAATATAAGGGAACATGTGGCATAAGGCAGTGAGCCAAACCTTCAGTGAGATTATTTCAGAAAGAATATCTGACAGTCATTCTTGGGCTATCAAAGGAGGCTGGGTACTTCAAAGGCATTTCCGAAGACTCTACAGCTTTTAGTTTCCTAATTGAATTAAAAATCATGATTAGAGTTGCTATTTTTGAAAATAGGCCTTCGGATCAGATTTTTCTTGTCGAAAACTTATCACATAAGTTTACCAGAAAAGACTGAAAAGAAATAGATTCCCTCAAGGAGACTGGGTAAAAGTAGAGAACAACACAGAAACTCATGTTTCCATCTATCTTTTGTTGTTGATGTCGTTACACCTTATAATCAGTTCCTTTAAGTATATATATTATAGTTCCTTTTAGGAAATACAGTTAAAACCATTAAAGATTAGTACTGTCACAACAGAAATTGTGATCTTCAATTTTAGTCTTACCAAAAAGTTAACTTTTCTTGTTAAAAATAGATATATGAAAATTGAGCTCTTCATAAAGTTATTTTCAGAGCAGTGATACTACTCACTTTCCAATGCTGTCCCTCCCCATGAGGTAGAGATTTGTTGTTTTCTGTTTCCTTCTCCCAGCCACAAGGCTGCTCACCAGTGACCCAAGGAAAGCAGTTTTGGGTGCCCTTCTCACCTGCTTATTAAGGTGGAGTTTCATAGGAGAGGACAGGGAGAAGATTCCCTGTGACTTCTGGCCCAGTTCTGTAGGAGCAGCTTTCCCCTCCCTAGAGTTCACCATAAGGGTAAATCAGTCTCAGGACTCTCCCCAGTCTTGTGAGTGTGCATTTCCCTACTGGGGTTCAAGGACCCTTCTATCTGTGACCTCCAAGAGCTCCATACCCCTATCTAGCCCACACTCAGCATTTACCTATTTGTTAATTATTCTTACCAGTATCCACCTGCACCTGCCCTATTCACAAATGCCTGTGCCCCATCCCTTAGCACGTGTGCCTGTCTCTCCATACATTCTGAGGTTAATGGGTGCCCTATGTGAACATCCAGTTTCCAGCTTATTCTTGTTGGCGATGGTGTGAACAATGTTCCTTCTATCTTTCTACATCCCAAGCAGAAAGTAGGCATCTACACTCATGTTTTCTAAGACTTTTTCCAAAGCTACAGTTATCAAACCAGGATGCTATTATTGTGAAGATGAGCAAATAGGTCAAACAAACAGAATAAAGACTCCAGAAACAGATTCCAAACACATATGGTTAATTGGTATTTTTCTTTTTCTTTATTAGGCAAATTGTGAGGATCGTTTATTTTTGATGCAGAGGCCAAGTAATTTGATGTGGAAAAGATAATCTCTTCCAGAAATCATTTCAGAACAACTAGAAACCAACCATAACCTCAAGAAAGAACTCCAAACCCTACTCAATATATTATATAAAATGTATTTAAGATGGATCATAAACAGAAATGTAAAAGGAAAAGCTACAAAGCCTGAAAACATGGGAGGATGTGTTTTTGATGTTGGAGCAGGCAAGCATATCTTAGCAGGACTCATAAAGCACTAGCAACAAGAGAAAAAAAAGCATATATGTTTATATGCACATAGAATATGTTGTCCATATATATTTTCAAGTATATTACAATGTTGAGCAGATTGTCTTCCTGATGACTTTCACTGCCTTCTATCTAACTCATCTCTATATTTCATTTACAGGATCCCAAGGAGGAAAAGATTTTCAACAAGTATCAGGGAAAGTAATTTCAAAAGCACTATGCTGAAAGAATGCATTTCCAGAATTTTGAACAGGGCAAACTCTCACATTCATCATTTTGAAGCTAGTCCAATTCCAATATAATCAAGAGTTTGTTATGCACTAGAGGTCAAAGAGGTGGAGCTACCTCTGAGTAAGATCAAGGTGCATAAGGTAAATATACCCTCTTCTGTTCAATTACAGCCTGGTGATAAAAGATTTTATTGTTAAAAGATACTCCACAGCTCCATAATAAGTCTGTACTATGATAGTAAGTTTACCATTTTAAAGATAAGGTAACTGAAACTTGCACAATTACAAGTTGTAGAATTAAAGGGAAGGTTGTCAGATTACTTTTGATGCATGTTAATTCATATCTATTTAGATTGTTGTATAGATTCAATTAGTAATCAAAGTAAAGAGCTAAGCGCAACTTTTGTCCTATAGGAGGTTGTCAACAAATGTGAATGTTATGGTTACTATTATTGTCACATTTCATATGATTCATGATATCAATTCAGTGAGAAAGAGACACAATCAGGATTCATGCTCAAATGGATCTGACTTAACTTCCCTCCCTTCCCCTCCTTTTTTTACATGTATATAAATTTGTCCCATGATGCTGCCTAAACTGCTATAAGAAGTGCAGCAAATTTAATGTTTTAACCCTAAGAACTTTAAAAATTTAACCCTAAGAACTGTTCCTGCAAGTTTGGGGGCAGCATACAAAACAGATTACTTTTGATGCATGCTAATTCATATGGATTTGGGTTGTTGTTTAGGTTCAAATAGTAATCAAAGTAAAGAGCTAAGTGTTGTCATATAGAAGATGGTCAACAAATGTGAATGCTATAGTTATTATTACTGACACATTTTATAGTATTCATAATATCAATTCAGTGAGAAAGACACACAATCAAGATTCATGCTGAAATGGATCTGACTTAACTCTACTCCCATCCCTTCGTTTGTTTTTTTTTTTTACATGTATATAAACTTGTCCCATGGTGCTGCCTAAACTGCTGTAGGAAGTTCAGCAAATTTAATGATTGGACCCTGAGAACTGTTCCTGCAAGTTTGGTGGCAGCATAAGAAAGGCCCAGATTGCACAGTACAGAAAGTGTCATAACATAAAGGTGTAATGACCAGTGACAGTCAAAGCACTTGCTTCCTTGACTGCTTATGGAACGGTAACCCTTCAAAAGAGGGATAAGGAGATAATGCATCAGGCAGTCACTCTAACTGGAATTCTACACATTTAAAGGACCTGCATCTTTCACGCAGATGTGAATACATGTCTCCCATTGTCCGCCTGGACCACACACCCTCTTTTGAATAGTACACATGATACAAGATTCAAACCAGTCTGGACACACAGAGGGAGCTGATGGAAAATGTCTTTTCCTTATCTATGAGCAAATATGGAAAATAGAGAAGCATCCTTGCTAGGGTAGCCGAGATATGTTAAGAAAGAATGCTGCTGACCAGTAGAAGGACATCTGCCCTTACATGGATCTGTCTTCTGAAGATTAACAAAGGAAATTAAAATAATGGTACACCAGAGCACTATATACAGCAATACTGGGGTAACACTGACAAAGAAGCCTATTAGTGAAACAAATTCTTGACTTCTCATATTCAGACTTTCACTCAGATTTTGAAAACTTTCACCCAGGCAGGAAATGGTATGACTTCCCATCTTGCATCTGTGAACACATTTCAAAATGTTATTCTTATTTTTGTTCTGCTGTATATAGTGTGACAGGTAAATGTTTTCCTGTTACTCCATCTTGAGCAGAAGAGAAAATCTCCCAATCTGAGTGTTTTTGTGTGAAATATAGCAATTGTTCTACAATATAGCTCAATTTACTCCATCCACTTTTTAGATTTTTTCTCGAATATATATAATATATACTCAGCCATGCATAGGTACACCCTGTATATGCTGAACTGAACAACTTAGTGTTGTAATTGTTGCCAAAAGCCACCTTATCATTTCTTTCAATTTGAGAAAAGGTGTATTTGCACAAATATAAATATACATATTCTCTCATTGTCTCTTAAATTCTTAAAATAATAAGGCGGTTTAAAAGAATAATTATATGCAAAATACTTGATATTGACTTGCATGTTTTACAATTTCTGTAGCTTTTCATTCTTTATATTCAAATTACTGCTTCCTGTCACCTCCATTTCGTCTTAAGGACATAGGAAAGATACATTAGCAACATATACTCCAATTTTTTTTATTATTTTACCTTCATTTTTTAGTAATAGCTTTCCTGGATATAGAATTCTTGGGTGACCTTTTGGTTCTTTCAACATTTTGATTGTGTCAGTGCGTTCACTTCTCTCCTGTATTTTTTATGAGAATTCAGCCATTACTTAAACTGTTACTCCCCTATATTGATGAATCGTTTATCTCTTAGAACCACAGAGATTTTCTCCTTATAAATGGATTTCAACTCTTTAATTATGATATGTTGAAGCATGGATCTTTTTACTAAGATTATTTTATCTGGGGATCAATGAATTTCTTAGAGCTATATATTAAATTTTCTCATCAAATTTAGAAAATTTCAGCTGTTAATTTCCCCCAAGTATTTTTTTTCCTACAATTTCTTATCTAGCTTCTCCTTCTTAAACTCCCAGTACACATATGTTGGGACGCTTGGCACATCTTCACATTCAGTGATTAGTTTTTCTTTTAACTCAGATGTGATGTCAAGGGCATTTATTGAATTTATCATTTTGCTTATTTTAATTTCAAGCCTTGAATTCCCATTTGGTTCTTCCTCTTGTGATTCCTATTTCTCTCTTGTGGTTTACTATTTGTTGAGAAATTAACATCAACATTTTCTTTAGTTACGAAAATAAAATTTTCTTTGATTTTTAAAATATATTAATATTAGTTTCTTTAGAATCTTTGTCCAATAAATCCAACCAGTGTGCTAACTCAGAATTAGAGTCCACTGACCACAATTTATCCTGACTGTAGTTATACTTTCTTATTCTTGTATACTTTGCATTTTTGTCAAAACTGGATCTTTTAAATGAAACATGGTATCAACTGCATTTTCTTCGTAATTTTTACGTGGATTATTTTTTTGTAACTTATCTTCACCTAAACTGCATATTCTTTCTACCTGTGAAGTGCAGCTTATAAAAACTCAGCTAAGATATATTTAAATTTTATATTCTAACTTTAATTTTATCTTGATTTCCAAGAGGTCTCTCCTGTGTATAAATAATTAAAGGGTCTATCTGTGATTTGGGCACAGGTTTTTTCAAAACATTAAGCCTTAAAGCTTCCACTCTTTGCTGTCAATCTATGTTTGGGTTGGGAAGCCCTTTCAATATTTAGCCAGTTCCCATATTTACTTCTCCTTCATTTCATTTGTGTTTCCCCATATGTGTACATTTAAAATATATTTTATCTGATAAAAGTGTAGCTACCACAGTTTTCTTTTGCTTATTTCTTCCATGGAACATCTTTTTCATCCTTTCACTGTCAGCCCAGTTAAGACATTGAATTTAATGTGAGTCTCTTGTAGACAGCATAAAATTGGTTCATACATTTTATCCTTTCTGCCAATCTCCCCCTTTTGACTGGAGAGCTTAGTCCATTTAACATTTAGATTCTCTTGCTTTTTTGCAGTTTTATCTTTGTAAGTTATACTTTTTTTGACTCTTTCATTAATGCCTACTTTCATAATTATTTGAAATTTTGTATTGTGCCATTTTGAGTCTCATTTTTTTTTTCTGAATATATTTGTCATATATTTTCTGTTTGGTTATCATGGAGTTAAATTTAATACACTAGGTCTATAATTACCATATGTGATTTGATGCCAAATTAATTTTTGTCTCATACGCAGAACACTGTTCCTATACCCTGACATCTCCATCTTTTCTGTACATGTTACCAATTATATTTTTGTATATAGTATGTCCAAAACCATAGATTTATCATTACTTTTTATAAATTTGCATTTTACCTTCTGCAAGAAGTAGTCACATCAAAAATATATAATGTTATAGTACTAGCATTTATAATTGCCCATATGGTTAACTTTACTGAAGCTCTTTCTTTATGCTTCTCTGATTGCTCTCTAATGTCTTTCCCTTTCATTATGAATAATCCCTTTAATCCCTTAACATTACTTGTAGTGCAAGTTTGGTGATGACACACTCCCTCAGCTTTGGTTATTGGCAAGTGTCTTGATATCTCCCTTGTTTTTGAAAGAATGCTTTGCTAGATTTAAAATTCTTTGTTGGCAATTATATTCCTTAAGGTCTTTAGAACTTTCTGCCACTGCCTTCTTGCCTCCATGGTTTCTGAAGAAATTGGCACTTAATCTTAAATATTATTGGGATTCCCTCATATATAAATCATGTCTTTTACTGGCAGCTTTCAGGACTATCTGACAATTTGATTACTATGGGTCTGGCTTGGTTACTTTGAGTTCAGAGGTTTGAGGTTCTTTGGGATATCTGAATGTGCATATTAATCTTTCATTTAAATTTGGGAATTTTCTGCCAAAAGTTTTTTTGGATATTCATTCTGCTACATCTTTCCTTCTTCTATTTCTGGATCTACAATAATGTATGTACTGGTACAATTGATGGTGTTCCACAGGTCTCTTAGGCTCTTTCCACTCTTTTAAATTTCTTTTCTTCTTTCTGCTCCTTTTGACGTTACTTATTCTCTCCTCTGCCATCACCAATCTGCTGTTGAAACACTTTAGGGAATTTTTCATTTCAGTTATTATTCTCTTAAACTCCAGTATTCCTGTTTGGTCAATTGGGGATCTTAACAATTTTCACATATTGTTCATTCACTGTTTCCTTCATATCTTATTGTTTTTTCACCATGTTTTTCTTCATCTCTTTGAGCATATTGAGGATCTTTTTTGAAGTCTTTGTCTGGTAAGTCCAAGGTCTGTTCCTCTTCATTAATGGTTTATGGATTTGTATCTTGTTCTTTAGGATGAATTATCATTTCCTATTTCTTTCTTTGCCTTGTAATCTTTTGTTGCATGCTGTACATTTCAATATTTCAACATGTAAACTGTGGAATTTTAGTCATTTGGCTGTCTGTTCCTTAAGTTTGTAATCAGCAAGTGATATGAAAGAGATTTTCTTGAAAGCTAGGAGATAATCAAAGCAAACAAACCAAGGAAAAAGCACCTTCCAGAATATTTGAAAATTTCCTCCACTTTACCTGGTAGTCTGTCTCCTTCAGTGCTTAGCCCTGTTATCAAGAAGAGCAGGCAGAGGTTATTATGAAGGGAAGTGTGATCTCTTTCTTATCTAAATCTGGGTGATGCCACAAAGGTTGCTTCTTTTCCTAGTCGAGTGCTTATTAGTGACCTTAATAATTCCCCTGTTTACACTATACAACAGTTCAAATGAACGGCACTCTACTCTCTTTGATGTATATTTTCATGCTCTCCTGGATGTTCTCTTGTGTGACTTAATGCACAATGTTCTTTGTCCCAGGTCACTTTGACATAATTGTTTCATACACTGCATTAATGTCCTCAAGTACACTTTTTTTAGGTCAGGAAAAATTCTGGAAGGGCAAGCTGAAGACAAATTTCCTAGATCAGATTTTTAGACTTCCTCTCAATAGACTGGACTGACATGCAGAAGCCCCATAAGCACACAGAAGTTACTCTGCACCCTCTGGAACAAACTGACTCCAAGCCACATTCTGGAGATTTGGGGAAGCGTAACAGAGTCACCAGGAGCTTCTTCTATGGCTTTTCAACTGTATTTACTTAGCACTTGCTCAGTTAATACAGCAATTTAATTGTTTTCCATAGTTTTGAGGAAGTTTACTGGTTTTAAAGATTCTTCTGTCACTTTTGCATTAGGAAGGTTGGAACAATAGCCATCCTCACTGCCATCCCCCAGTGATGTGAAGTAGCTAATTGTGCTGTTTTCAAAATGTTACATACTCCAGAAAATCCATGTTTTCATTCTAACGCAATCTTGTGGAGGCAGCTGTTTCATTTAATCCCAATTCATTAATGTAGTTTGGAAAATTTTCATTAGATTAACTTGACGGTGATGTGACATGCCCTATCATAGGTTTTAAGTTTTGATTAGATGGAGATGTGACTCCACCTATCTCAGGTGGGTCTGGATAAATTTACTGGATTCCTTTAAAATAGGAAACATTTTGAAGCATCAGGAATGACAGAGCCTAGAGAAATGACAGATGCCTCAGAGCTGACAGAAACTTCCCAGCAGAGCTGACACAGATGCAGACACAAGGAGAACAAGAGTCAAAGATGTTTGAAGATGCCTAGAGCTCAGCAGACATCGTCATGAGATATTAAGCAAGCCAGGACCTGGAGAGAGCCAAAGGAAGCCAATGGATGAGAACTAGCCCAAGAGAAGCAAAATGAGGAACTTCCACATGGACAGAGACTGAAGGCAACACAGCCCAGAGGGAAGGGACTAACAGAAGCCAGCCCTGTGACTTCCCAGCTGACAGAGGTGTTCCAGATCAGTCGGCCCTACTTGAGTGAAGGTAACCTCTTGTTGGTGCCTTAATTTGGACATTTTTATGGGCTTAGCTCTCGAACATTGTAACTTATTAAATTCCCCATTTTAGAAAGCATTCCAATTCTCTGGTATATAACATCCCGGCAGCTTGCAAATGAACACACTGATAAAATGCAATAATCAGACATAACAGCCTCATTATCCTGACCTGAGTTGAGGACTAGGTCTTCATGTTCTAACCTTGCACCAGCAGCTGCACCAGGACCCGAAGTGCAGTTCCCACTGTCACTGCCAATGAGACTGGGAGCTGGAGAATGGACGTTGTTGCATGGAGGGTAGATCCACCAGTATTCACTGCAATTTACCAGCCTCTTCCTTGAATGCTGCACAGGGTTCCACTAGACTCTGGGGTTCAAAATAGTTGATTCAGACAGTTCCTGCTTGTTCAATGGTGGTTTTGTGGAGGACTGATTCTGGAAGCTTCCTACTCTGCCATCTTCCTAAAATTGGTTCATTAAATCTTAATGTCTGGCAACCTATTTATCTGTGCCACAGTGTTTCTGCTCGTTTGCTAAATGATACTGAATTTTTCATCAAATATAACCCAAATAGCTCATATAAAATGGCTTCTCATTACAAGAAAATGCATTGACAAGTGGATAATTATTTATATATCCAAGCTTTCCTACTGCAGTATCCTTTAGAAACATTATTGAGCACAACTGCAGAACCTCATGCCCAGGCTCGTTTCAAATTTGAAAATAAATGTGCTGTTTGGGAGTTTCATGATACACTAAGTTAAATTTATGGATTCACTAAATTCAATGTATTTAGCACATCAATATTCTGAGTCTCATTTTTTTGGGTCTTCAAAAATTACTGATTATTGATACTCTTTAGATACAAAAATCTTTAAATCTTTTGATAATGAAAGGTATCATAAACCATGTCTATGTTCAGTTAACATATATTGAGACAAAATTACAACTGGTAAAGAGACTTCTTTTATGAGTCATCACAGCACGTGAAGTCTTGGTGAAATGTGTCACATATAATGTTTCCCTCTAGTTTTAGGTAGAGGGTTCTATACATATCATTTAGGTTAACTTGAATAGTGTTCTTTTCAAGTTTTTTATATCCTTAAAATTTATTACTTTTGCTTATTCTATTCATTACTAAAAAAAGAATTTTGAGATCTTAAAATGTAATTAGGAATTGTCAATTTTCTGAAATTTCAGTTTACTCTCTTTTGGCTTTCTGTTTTGTCAATCTGTGCTATTGGGTATATGCACTGAAAGATTGCTTTGTCCTCTTGATGAATTGATTCCTTTATTTTTGACACCCCTATTTTACCCTTGATTTTGTTCTTTGTTTGAAAGCTGCTTTGTCTAAATAGAATATGGAATATCTTGTTCATTTTTATACCTTCATTTGAAAATTTCAAAAGGATTTTTCTTAGATTTTATATAACTATATCTTTCATTTTAACAGACTGGCAATCTGTCACTTGCAAGTAGAAGCTTAGACCGTTTTCATTTGATATCATTATCTAAATGGTTTGACTTGATTTCTGTTGTTCCCATTTTTCCTGATTACAGGCTTACTTTGAAATCACATACTTTTATGACATTCTTTTGCCTTATTTAAGGCATAACCGATCTCTCTCTGTTTTATTGCTTTTAATGGTTGTTCTAGAGTCGAAAAGGTAATGTTTGAAGAGTTAATGGAGTGAACCATGTGGGTATCTGAGGGAGAAGCCTTAAAGGCACAGGAACAGCAAGTGGAGAAGAATGGAGAATTTCAGATATACTTGTGGCAAAAAAAGGGGACTAGAATGTTTGAAATGCTTGTAGTCTGACTGAGCCCAAAAGCCATGGGGAGACCTTGAGTAGAGAAGTAACATTATTTGTCTTCCATTTAAAATAATTATTCTGCCTGACATGTTGTAAAATGTCTGGAAGACTGGAAGGGTGAAAATGAAGAGATCAGTTTAGGATGCCATTGGAATAATCCAAGCAAAAATTAGACCAGGGTCCTAGCAGTAGAGGTGAAGGGAAAAATAGTTGTGTCATAGACTCAGTTTATATAAAAAGAAAATTTGCTACTGAATTAGTCTGTGTTTTGCTTATACATTTTTGTTCTGAAAAGCTAGAATTATGGAGTTTCTATTTACCAAAATGAGGAAATTGATGCTTAGAGGTTACATTATACAAGGACAACAATATGTTTAGGATTTCTATTTAAATCCACGTGGAATTGTTAAATAAGCAGTGAGATATAAACTGATACAGAGTTAAGGAGGTCCAAGCTTGACATATGAATTTGGGGTTTTCAATATAAGTCATTTAAAGCCATGACACTAGATGTCATCACTAGAGAAGAGAATTCTGATAGAGAAGAGGCATGAATCAGGCAACACAAAGGGAAGCAGCAAGTGAGACTGAGAATGAGTGGCCCAAGAAGGAGGAGGAAATGGAGGAGCCAAGTGAAGATTGTTATTGGTGATTTGCATTCCTGTGGGTGTGCACTCATTTATAAATAGGACATTTAAAGGTGTTATCAGTAGTGAAGGCATGGCCTCATTTGTGAATAGGATCTACTAAGAGACTATTTAGGGGAGGCTAAATTGGATCACAGGGGATCTTAATTCATATGTCTAGAGTCCTTATAAGCATAGGAAATTTGGACACAGTTTAGTCAGTAGAAATCAGAAGTCAGCAGAAACCAGAGGAGAAGACACAAGTAATAAGACATTTCCACGTTTTGGAGGATTGCCAGAATTCTACAGACCATCAGAGAAAGCAAAAAACAGCCAGTATCTTGATGAAGGACACCTAGCTTCCAAAACTGAGATGATTAATTCCTATTTTTTAAGTCAATGCTAACCAGTGTGTGGTGTTTGTCAAGGCAACCCTGGCAGACTAAGACAAAGTGTTTTATGGAAGAAGCAGTGACTGGGTCAAATGCTGTTTCTAAGTCAATTAGGGTGAGGATTGAGAATTGAGTCTTCAGTTTAGCAGTGTAGAGATTATCATTCCAGACAATGGTTCAGGTTTAAAAAATATGACTTCTCAGGAATCATAACAGGCAGTGTGTCCCTGTGAAACACAGTTCTATTAAATGAGATGTAAGTAGGCAGATCTTGGGTAGGGCTTCAGGAATGCTACACTTTCTCATGATAAAGATAGAAAAAAATGAAAGTTTGTGATTCCCCCATCTCCACCCAACTCTTCTTCGTGCTGGTCAAGAGCCGAGCAAAGTAAAGGAGTCTGGAATTCTAGTGGCCACAAGGAGTATCAATATTAGCCCTGATGACTTTATTTAGTACTTCCACAGAATTATCAAATAACACACACCCTATGGCCACCTCAGCTTAATATTCATGGACTAAAGATATATATTTACCTAGTTAAATGCCAACTCTTTCAGTTTTCCCCCCAGATTGGTCCACTAGGTCCAAGAACTTTCAGAGGTTTAAATTTTTCCATTTGGTTTTAGCATTTCTTCCATGTCCAGAGTGCTACCGACCCCATGAGCCACTGCACACGTGGAGCCAGTGCCTTATGCTGGCTCTTTGCTCACCTCAGTTGCCCTGATTTGCCACAAGACTGCCTTTTCCTAAAGTGCCTAAGAGATCTTTGGAATTAATTCTGGTGCCATAACACTGAAATAGGTTTACATTAAGAACGGAATTTTACAGTACAGGAAATGGAATTACACTGAGGCAAATGCTTTTACAAAAAGAGTTGGTTTGTAATGGATATCAGTACCTAAAGGACCTCATTTCAAATCTCTAAAATCCTGTTTTCAGAGGGCAGATATGTTTATTTAAAACTGTCTTATTGACAGAAAATTATTAGGCCATCAAAAAGTTAAGGCTGTACAGAATAAGAAAGAGATTCTTGAAACCTCTGGAGCTTAATGTACTACCTGGATACATCCCAGAATATATTAAGCAGATAATCAAAAAGGATCGTCAAAGTCCCTTGAGGGATGGGAAAACAAAATATGCAACTACTAAACTTTACACTGGGGGGAAGCCCCTGATACTTTATCACGCATTAAGGCTACCCAGATCAATAGGCTAAGCCCTTTATTTTTAGGCTTACTCTTGTGAAGCTTATGCATGTAGCAGAGAAGCTTAACCTATCTATAGGTATGCCTAAGAGTTACTTCTGGAGGACTTCTTTAGTGGCTCAGATGTGGCTTCACTCTTGCTAAGCCCAACTTTGCAAGTGAAATCATTGCCCTCCCCACTACATGGAGCATAATATCCAGTGGTGAAAGTCTCCCTGGTAGTGTGGGACATGACTTCCAGGGCTGAGTCAGGCCCTGACATCATGGGATCAACAATGCGATCCTGATCAAAAGGGGGAAAAGAAGTGGAGCAAATAACTTGTCAGTGACTGAGAGAATTCAATTAGAGTTGCAAGGCCACTCTGGAAGTCACTCTCATGCAAGCTTCAGCTAAACATTGCTATGTATCATTACTTGCCAAACCCCAACCAAAACCATTCCAGCCATCTTACCTAGGACAACATATAAGACTCTACAAAGATTCCACGCACTTAGATAACTTTCCAAAAATCTATAACCTCCAGATGGATCACTGAACTGGATAAGTCCTGAAGACTAGGGTGGCCACTTCTCCAGAATGTCAACTAGTTCCATTCCATTACCTCTTATTAATGACAACCCCTTCCAAAATGAAAAAATTAGAATGAGTATAATCCAAATACCCCTAAAGAGTGTGATTATATTCAAAGATGCTGGTGGGGTCATCCAGAGAAGGTAGGATTTTAAAAATGAGTATCATTGCAAAATCATTATTTTGATTTCTTTTAGTCTCCAGCATCTTAGAGGAGTTAGAAGTAAAAACTTAAAATTGTGGAATTGTAACCCATACCAAACTCGGAAATCTGTTCTATAACTTCTTGTTTCAATGAGCTTTGAAATTTATTGCTTTCTTGTAAGCTTGATATTTTTCACAAAAAAAGAAAGGAAAGTCAATTGTAATGATAAAAACAATGTTCATTTATTTTGGCATCCAGGGTTCTGGAGCAGCTAGAAAGAAAAATCTGAGATGATGTTATGGTAGCCCATGACAAACTTTGGGTCTGTTTTGTAGCTACCTGTTGAAGAGTTCTTTGAACACTATTGCTTTTTTCTTCGTTTGATTTGTATATATGTTTTATTATACAATAAAGAAGTTTAAATATAAAAATAATAATAAATTTAGACTAAGGGAAGGTTCATATGGCTTTTCAAAATTGAAATATTTGGACCAATGCTATTGATGTCATGTAAAGTCTCTGATATTTTATTTTTCATTTGGTTCTTTTTTTTGTTGTTGAGTAAGATGTTTTGGTTTGCTAAAGCTGTCAGAATGCAATATACTAGAAATGGAATGACTTTTAAAAAAGGAATTTAATAAGTTGCAAGTTTACAGTTCTAAAGCCATGAAAGTGTTCAAACTAAGGCATCCAGAGAACATAGCTTGACACAAGAAAGTCCAACAGCTGTCACATGAGAAGACATTTGCCTGACTGTTAGTCCTTTTTCCCAGTTGGTTTGCTTCCAGCTTCTGATGCCAGTGGTTTCCAATCTAAGTGTCTGTGGGCCTTCACTTAGCTCCTCCTGGACACAACTTTGAGTTCTGGCTTGTTTAGCATCTCATGGGAAGGCAAAAATTGACACCTTCTGGGCTCTGCCTATGTATAGGCATCTGTTCTCTCTGTCGGCACTACAAGCATCTCCAAACATCCATGTCTCTGTCTGCTCTGACTCAACTAATTCCCAAGCATCTACATCTGCTCAGAGTTTTCTCCAAAATGTTTCCTCTTTTAAGGGACCCTAGTAAACTAATCAAAACTCACCCTGAATGGGCTGAGTCACTTCTCTATCCATCCAAATGCCACATCCACAACTGGCCATGACACATCTTTGTGAGAGAAGCTCATCAAAAGGCCACACCCATGACTGGGAATGCCACATCTTCAGGGAAATAACAAATTAGAAGGGTTTCTGTTCTACAATATTGAACCAGGATTAAAGGACAAGGCTTTTCTGGAGTATACAACACTTGAAATGAGCACAGCACCAGAAAGGCTTTGGTTTGAATCCTGGCTCCAACATTCACTCATTGAATGACATGACTCTGGTCAAGTTACTTAACCACTTTAAGGTTCAGTTTCCCTCTCTGTAAAATAGTGGTAATAAGGATTTATTTATATGTCTGCCAAACTCAGTTAATATCAATTGAATTCACATTTACAGAGTCTACATTTGTTAATAAAGACTTTTACTGGTCAAACAAAAAAGAGGTGTGAATATACAGAGGGGTCAGGTGATGTGTCATGGCCAACATGACAGCAGATATGTGATGACAACAAAGATGTGTCATGGCCGTAGATATGATAGACAATGATAGATAGATAGTAGATGACAGGTGGATAGATAGATAAACACATGGATACATACACAGATGTATAGGTAGCCAGACATAGAGATAGAGATGATAGAAATAGACATAGAGACAGAACTAGAGATATTCATTATAGCAATAGAAGCACAAAGCTGAAATCCTTGAGCACAAAGCTGAAAAAGGAATTACCTTGGCCCCACCAAATCCCCCAAGATTTTCTTGTAATAGTCTGCCCAAGAAAACCTGAATCATTCAAATATAAATAAAACAAATGTTGCATACATTGCATTTGTACAATTTACAAGATAATTAGCAATATTCAAATCAAAACATATAAAGAAAGTTTGCAACAAAGCAGATGAAATATATTGCACATCATTCCAAAGTGAATTTTTAAAAGAGTACAAGAAGAAAGATTACAAAGCAGCAATACTCACATATATGGAATAGATAGCAGGTGTTTGAAAACTGGTCAAAAAGAAGGGGTGACTAAAAGCTGGCAGTTGTAGAACTCAGAATGTGAGTAAGAAAAAGTAGGTGAAAGAAGGTCAGAAATAAAGATCAAATTAAAAGAAGCAGAAGGCACTATAGATAATAAAAAGTCTAAAACAAACACAAGAAAAGAGAAACAAATGTACAAAGAAATTGACTAGTTTAAGAGAGAAGAAGATATAGTTAAAAAAACATGCAGAGTCTACGTGTGCACATAAATAAATATACATATAATGGACAGAAATAAATATGCCTGTTGATCCAAGTAATAAATCAAAACAATGAACCCAAATAATATTTTAAAATATATTTGAATAATAACTTTAAAAATTAAGACTTGAAGCTGTATTTTAGTGAAGGTTGACCAAAATCCAACAAAAATATACATGTTAATAAAATTGCCAAAAGATGACCTAGTTATCATTAAGAAAATGAAAAAAAAGCATGCATCACATTTACTCAGAGCTCCACTAAATGCCAGAAAAGAGTGTTGAAACACCTAAAAAATATGCAAGGAAAGAAATAGTGAAAAAAGTGTTTAATACTCTGGGCTTAAATTACAAAAGCTATAAACAAGTGTGGAAAGGCAATGATGATTCCACTATTTAAAAGAGGTGTAACTGCACACCAGGAAAATGCTGGGCAACCATTTGAACAACTATATATGGAGTTCTCATTTAAAAGGAGCATTAAGAAAAAAACATTAATATTCCAAAATAAGTATCCTTCATATATTCAAATAAAAAATCGTTCAGACATAAAAAGACCATATTTCTAATTGCATAAAAATGATGAAATATGGGTGGTGTGTTGGTGGCTCAGTGGCAGAATTCTTGCCTACCATGTTGGAGACCCGGGTTCAATTCCCAGTGCCTGCCCAGTGTGGGATGGTGGGGGGAAGATATGTTAAGATATGAAAACTTTTAAAAACTTGAGGGATAGAAATAAGTTATGGGGCAGAAACAAGTGGATTTGGTGATATCCTGGAATTTGGTGAATCCACCTACTGTGTTTTTTGTGCTAAAAAGTCCTAGCCACCAGCACCTGGTTTTCCCCACTGCTCCATGTTAGTAGGTGGTGAGGTAGATTTTCCTCAGGTCCACATCACAGAGCTCAGAGCAGAGAGCACACAGAAAATCTAAGTCCTTTCTTCTGGCTCCCGGTTCCTGACTTTGGTGCCTCATGTTCCCTGGAGACCAGTGGGTTTCTATATACTTGAGCACCTTCTTGGCACAGAGGAAATTTGTGCAGCTCCAACACCCCCTGCCCTTCCTCACTACCTACACACACATATGTGGGGCAAGTGTCATATATAGACTGAGGCTAGTCTATTAGGATGAATACTTACAAAAAGTCACATTAGTTCTTTTGCAGAATGTGAAATGTTCTTTACAGTGTTGATGTATATCAGAGATATGTGCTGAATGAAGTTCTTGATTGGTTTCTATGCTAAACAAATTAGCATAATTAACTCTTGATTTTCTATATAGCAAATTTTGTACAATAGAGCTGTGGCTCTTTGGGGCCATCGCAGGAATGCTAAGTAAAGAGCCACGCCTGAGGTCACCTTGGAAATGAGCTGTTTTACACTTCTCTGTGTTTTCTGTGACTTGGATATTCCCCACACTCTGCCTAAGGAAGGGAAGGCTGTAGATATTTGTGGCATACTCTGCTAGTGGTCAATCTCTTCTCTTTTCTTTTCTTTGACAAAGAAAATACACTTTGTTCAACTACAAAACCACTATTTTCCAGAATTCCATGTAGATAGTGGTGGCCATGTCACAACAATCCTAGAATATTAGATATAGGGAGAAGTCTAATGCTGGATGTATTAGCTAGAGTTCTCTCAAGAAACAGAATCAACCGGGCACACTTGCAAATATAAAATTTATAAAAGTGTCGCACATGACTGTGGGAATGCAGAGTCCAAAATCCACAGAGTAGGCTGTGAAGCTGACGATTCCTATGGAGGGTCTGGACGAACTCCACAGGAGAGGCTCACCAGCCAAAACAGGAAGAGCCTGTCTCTTATGAATCCTCCTTATAAGGCTCTCAGTGATGAGATTAAGCATCACTCATTGCAAAGACACGCCCCTTTGGCTGATTACAAATGGAACCAGCTGTGTGTGGATGCAGCTGACATGATCATGATTTAATTCTATGAAATGTCCTCATTGCAACAGACAAGCCAGCACTTGTCCAACCACCACTTGGCCAAATTGACACCTGTTCTAGTTTTCTAGCTGCCAGAATGCAACACACCAGAGATGGATTGGCTTTTAATAAAAGGGGATTTATTTTGTTAATTCTTCAGAGGAAAGGCAGCTAACTTTCCACTGAGGTTCTTTCTTACTTGGAAGGCACAGGATGGTACTGCTGGTCTTCTCTCCAGGCCCCTGGGTTCCAACAACTTTCCCCGGGGTGACTTCTTTCTGCATCTCCAAAGGCCTGGGCTGAGCTACAAGTGCTGAGATGAGGAATGCCAAGCTGCTTAGGCTGTGCTACATTGGATTCTCTCATTTAAGCACCAGCCAATTAAGTCAAACATCACTCATTGCAGCAGACGTGCCTCCTAGCTGACTGCAGATGTAATTAGCAACAGATGAGGTTCACGTACCATTGGCTTATGTCTGCAGCAAAAAAACTAGTTAGGCTCACCGGGCCAAGTTGACAACTGAATCTAACTAACACAACACCTGAACCAGACCATAAAAGTCCACCCCTTGTCAACTTGGCAACTATATACACCACCTTAAACCATATGTAATTAATAAATAAAAAACAATAAAATACACTTTTTTTTTCTTTAACCTAACAATACTCAACTGTTCTGCATATAACTGGAAACACATTAAATCTCTCCAGAATAGGGCGCAAATCCTTGGGCAACATTCATTCTTAAACTTGATATCTTACAACTTAAATAGTATAACATGAACAAAACAGCATTATAGGCCTCGTTTCTGTAACTGATCATGTGATCATAGTTCATATTTATCACTTCCTTCTTCCACTACCCATTCCATGTTTCCTTTACCCTCAGCAAGCACTTCAGCTGGCCGTGGATTTTGCCTGGTGGGCTGACCCAAACCTTCATTCCTGAAGTTTCAGAGCCATTCATAGTCTTGCCTGGATTGTGTTGTTGCAGTTTTCCATTGATTTTAATCACAGGGCATGGTAGTACTAATAGACGCCCTAGGGGGTCTCCTATATTCCAGGAAAACTCTTCTTTACCTCCATTATGTAGTTGTAGTCCTACTTCCTCCGGATAGTCAGGGTCAGTTACCCCAGACAATAATGTAATCCCCTTCTTGGCTTGTTGATCCAGGGGCATAAGTAGCCCAAAGTGACCAGGTGGCTGTCTTAAATTCCGGTTCAGTGGAATCGTTGTTTCTCCAGGAGGAAGCACTCCCCGTTTTGGAACTAAAACCTGTAGAACACCAGAGCTCAGGGTCACAGTGTCAGGAAGCAAAAATTTTCCTAGTGGATCACTGGGGTAATAGTGAGTGGTTCAACTCCCATTTCCACCCCTTGGTTCCTGGACCCATGGATCCTGGCTATGGGAGAAAGAGCACCATACAGCGGACGCTGATTCAGAGCATATACAGCTTCCTGGAGAACATTACCCCAGCCTTTCAAGGTACTGCCACCTAGTTGGCACCATAATTGAGTTTTCAAAATGCCATTCCACTGTTCTAAAATCCAGCTGTTTCTGGATGATGGTAAACATGGAAAGACCAGAGAATTCCATAAGCATCTGCCCATTCCTGCACTTCATTTGCTGTGAAGTGTGTTCCTTGATCACAAGCAATGCTATGTGCAATACCACGACGATGGATAAGGCATTCTGTAAGCCCACGGATGGTAGTTTTGGCAGAAGCATTGTGTGCAGGGAAAGGAAACCCATATCCAGAGTATGTGTCTATTCCAGTTAGAACAAATCGCTGCCCCTTCCATGAAGGGAGTGGTCCAATGTAATCAACCTGCCACCATGTAGCTGGCTGGTCACCTCAGGGAATGGTGCCATATCGGGGACTGAGTGTAGGTCTCTGCTGCTGGCAGGTTAGGCACTCAGCAGTGGCTGTAGCCAGGTAAGCCTTGGTAAGTGGAAGTCCATGTTGCTGAGCCCATGCATAACCTCCATCCCTACCACCATGACCACTTTGTTCATGAGCCCATTGGGCAATAACAGGAGTTGCTGGGGAAAGAGGCTGACTGGTATCCACAGAACGGGTCATCTTATCCACTTGATTATTAAAATCTTCCTCTGCTGAAGTCACCCTCTGGTGTGCATTCACATGGGACCCAAATATCTTCATGCTTTTAGCCCACTCAGAGAGGTCTAACCACATACTTATTCCCCAGAATTCTTTGTCACCAATTTTCCAATTGTGGTCTTTCCAAGTCCCTGACCATCCAGTCAAACCTTTAGCAACAGCCCATGAGTCAGTATACAAATGCACCTCTGGCCAGTTTTCCTTCCAAGCAAAATGAACAAGCAGGTGCACTGCTCAAAGTTCTGCCCACTGGGAGGATTTCCCCTCACCACTGTCCTTCAAGGACACCCCAGAAAGTGGTTATAATGCTGCAGCTGTCCACTTCCAGGTGGAACCTGCATATTGTGCTGAACCATCTGTAAACCAGGTCTGAGTTTTCTCTTCCTCAATCAATTCACTGTAAGGAACGCCCCAAGAGGCCATAGCTCTGGTCTCGGAAAGAGAAGGTAATGTGGCAGGAGTGGAAACCATGGGCATTTGGGCCACTTAACTCATGTAACTTACTTGTGCCTTCATGACCTACTCTGGCTCTACCTCATATATACCATTTCCATTTTATAATGGAGGATTGTTGTGCACGCCCAACTTTATGGCTTGGTGGGTCAGACAACACACAGTTCATGATAGGTAACTCAGGTCTCATGGTAATTTGCTGGGCCATGGTTAAGTGTTCAGTCTCTACTAAGGCCCAGTAGCAAGCCAAAAGCTGTTTCTCAAAAGGAGAGTAGTTATCTGCAGCAGATGGTAAGGCTTTGCTCCAAAATCCTAACAGTTTGCATTGTGATTCTCCTATAGGGGCCTGCCAAAGGCTCCAGAGAGCATCTCTATTTGCCACTTACACTTCCAGAACCATTTGATCTGCTGGATCATATGGCTCAAGTGGCAGAGCAGCTTGTACAGCAGCCTGGACCTGTTGCAGAGCCTCCTCTTGTTGAGGTCCCCACTCAAAATTAGCAGCTTTTCTGGTCACTTGATGAATGGGCCAGAGTAGCACACCCAAATGAGAAATATGTTGCCAAAATCCAAAAAAAGACCAACTAGGTGTTGTCCCTCTTTTTTGGTTATAGGAGGGGTCAGATGCAGTAACTTATCCTTCACCTTAGAAGGGATATCTCAACATGCCCCACACAACTGGACACCTAGAAATTTCACTGAGGTGGAAGGCCCCTGTATTTTTGTTGGATTTATCTCCCATCCTCTGACACACAAATGCCTTACCAGTAAATCTAGAGTAGCTTCTGCTTCTTGCTCACTAGGTCCAATCAACATGATATCATCAATATAATGGACCAGTGTGATGTCTCGTTGGAGGGAGAAACAATCAAGTTCTCTGTGGACAAGATTATGACATAGGGCTGGAGAGTTGATATACCCCTGAGGTAGAACAGTGAGAGTATATTGCTGACCTTGCCAGCTGAAAGCAAACTGTTTCTGGTGGTCCTTACTAATATCTATTGTGAAAAAAGCATTTGCCAGATCAATAGCTGCATACCAGGTACCAGGGGATTTATTAATTTGCTCAAGCAATGATACCATATCTGGAACAGAAGCTGCAGTTGGAGCTACCACCTGGTGGAGCTTACAATAATCCACTGTCATCCTCCAAGACCCATCTGTTTTCTGCACAGGCAAAACAGGAGAGTTGAATGGGGATGTGGTGAGAATCACTACCTCTGTATCCTTCAAGTCCTTAAGAGTGGCAGTAATCTCTGCAATCCCTCCAGGAACCTGGTATTGCTTCTGATTTACTATTTTGCTTGGTAGGGGCAGTTCTAGTGGCTTCCACTTGGCCTTTCCTACCATAATAGCTGTCACTGCATGAGTTAGACAACCAAGGTGGGGATTCTGCCAGTTGCTCAGTATGTCTATACCAATTATGCATTCTGGAACTGGGGAAATAACTACAGAATGTGTCCGGGGGGCCCACTGGACCCACTGTAAGATGGACCTGAACTAAAACTCCATTGATCACCTGGCCTCCATAACTGCCCACTCTGACTGGTGGACCAGAGTGACATTTTGGGTCCCCTGGAATTAATGTCACTTCTGAACCAGCATCAAATAATCCCCAAAATATCTGATCTGTTCCTTTTCCTCAATGCAGAGTTACCCTGGTAAAAGGTCATCGGTCCCCTTGGGGAAAGCGTGGAGGAAATTGACAGTATAAATTTGTGGCAGTGTAACAGGGTTCTCCCCCAAAGGGACCTGGCCTCCCCTTCCTTTAAGGGGCTCTGGGTCTGTAAACTGTTTCAAGTCTGGAAATTGATTAAGGGGCCATGACTCTGTGCTTTTTTAATTCAGGTAGACTTCTGTTCAGTTAACCTAGAACTCTTTTGTTTATACAACTCGAACAAGAATTTAGTAGACTGCCCTTCAATTGTACTTCTAGGTACTTCTAGGTACTTCTAGGTACCCCATGATTTACTAGCCAATGCCACAAATCTCTGTGAGTCATATATTTTGTTGCCTGCTTTGAGTTTGCTGTCTATTATAATAGCCACATCTACCCTGTCTTTGGTGATTAAGTACTGCCACCTGGCTTCTGCCAACTCAGGATCTTTTCATCCCCATTGTATTTAAGGATTCCAGCTCAGACACAGCAGTTCCTACAGTAATATCTGACCTACAGAGATGTGCAACCACAGAGCTGTTTAGGGATGATGGTGCTAGTCTCACAAATTTATTTCTCACTGTTCTGGTAAAAGGTGCATCCTCTGGACATTCCTGGGGTGTAAGAGCAGGCTTTGCATGATAAATCCACTCTAACATTCCAATCTCTCTAAGCCTCTGGATCCCCTCACCTATATTATACCAGGGAAATTCTGGCATTTCAACCTCAGGTAATGTTGGCCTCCTTTTGATCCATGTTTCAACCAACCATCCAAACAAACTGTTTCCACCTTTTCTAACTGCTCAAGCTATAACATTGAATGCAGAATCTCAGCTTAGTGGGCCCATATCAATAAATTCAGCCTGATCCAGCCTTATATTCCTCCCACCATTATCCCACACCCTTAAAATCCATTGCCACACATATTCCACTGATTTCTGTCTGTATAAATTGGAAAACTCACACAGTTCTTTTGCAGTATAATGTACCTCCTCATTTGTGATACTTTGTGCCTCACCATTAGGGGTCTATTGGGACTTTAGTCTAGTTATAGGTCTGGAGAAAATGAGGGGTGGGGGACGTTCATGAAAAGAATTAGAAATATCTTCCAAGTTATTTGCTTCAAGGCCTTCATTTGCAGTTTCATCTGGTGAAACATGATTAATCACTCTAGGGCTAATCCCTTCAGGAGGAGGTTGTGTGGTCAAGTCCTTAAGGCAGGCTGGAGGTGGGGCAGTTATGTCCTCAGGGCAAATTATTACAGGGTTATCTAGAGAAGACTCAGCATTATCTAGGGTCTCAACCTCACCTCCGACATCATTATCAATCCATATGTCACCATCTCATTTTTCAGGGTCCCACTCCTTTCCAATCAATGCCTTCACTTTAAAGACAGACACCATGCAAGATGAGATTTCAGTTTACATTGTAAAGTTGCTACTCTAACAATAAGACTCTCGGTCTGATTTTCAGAGATCTCAAATCTACAGCTACAGGAAATAAGATTTTCCTTCAGGATACTCACAGAAACGTCTACATCTTTCAGACGGCTCTTAAGTTTCTCATTTGAAGCCTTAAGCCCATCCCTATCACCCCTTAATGTAGCCAGTGTATCTAACAACAACCAACCGACATCTCTATGCCTCTTATTTCTACAAAACTCTGTAAAAGTGTCAAAAACATTATCTCCCAGAGCCTAGCTTCATACAAGCGAAGCTTTAGGAGAATCAAATGGTGATATTTTGACTACCTCTTTTGCCACCTCACTCCACGGATTGGGAGTGTCATTGTGATTATGGGAATCAGAATTGCTAGTGTCTTTGAGTCTAGTCAGAGTAGAAAACCATTCATAAAAACCCATTTTTAAGTATCTGTTTCTTAATAACCACTCCTGGTACCAAGATGTATTAGTTAGGGTTCTCTAGAAAAACAGAATCAACATGGAACACTCGCAAATATAAAATTTATAAAAGCGTCTCATGTGAAGGCGGGAATGCAGAGTCCAAAATCCGCAGATTGGCTGTGATGCTGACGATTCCGGTGGAAGGTCTGGACGAACTCCACAGGAGAGGCTCACCAGCCGAAACCGGAAGAGCCTGTTTCTTCTGAATCCTCCTTATAAGGCTTTCAATGATTAGATTAAGTATCACTCATTGCAGAAGACATGCCTCTTTGGCTGATTACAAATGGAATCAGCTGTGGATGCAGCTGACATGATCATGATTTATTTATATGAAATGTCCTCATCGCAACAACCAAGCCACCCTTGCACAACTACCACTTGGAGTTCCTTCCTTGGAGTTCCCAACTTGCAGCATACCCTGTAGGATTTGGATTTGCCAATCCTCGTGGTCATATGATCCAATTCGTATAATGAGTCCTAATATTTACACATATACTTATGTTCATATTCATATTTATATTTATATTTAATTGTCAGTTTTGTTTCACTGCTAAACCCTGACAATATACCTTCTTCCCTGTAATGCCAGTTTGGACTTCTCACAGATTAAATTTGTCTGGGCTTTTTCTCTCCTTAGTAAGCTGCGTCCTCATTTGTACTAATTGGCTATTCTTAAGTCATTGTTCATCCAATGACCCTTCTGGTCTTTACTAAGCATGTTTCTCTAACTTCTCCCCCACATGAAAGCATCTAATTCCTCAAAGTTCCATGCCGATTTTTATTATTACATAGTTAACACTTGGGACCTGGATTCTAGAGGAGCTGCACAGAAGATGACCTATGGTAATAAAATGGCATTGTCCTGAGGCAACTTTTTGAAAAGGGTTGCCATTTAACTCATATTATTGATTAGGAGTGTTTCAGACCCTAAGGTACATTGATGAAAATATTAGCAATACCCAGGCAGGTGGTATTTGCTCACATTGATCCTCTTACAATTGCAAACAGTGGTCAACACACAAGAGAGTGTATACAAGAAAATAAGATATTATTAACTGTAAGATGAATGCTTTGAGATAAAAAATCTAATAAAATAGAATGGAACAAAATCCATCAGAGCAGGAAATAAAAACAGAAAAGCGACTATTCATGATAAGAATTATTATGCACATGTTGACCTTAAGTAGACCATTTCCGACAGAAACCAATTTTTAACCTCTGTTTTTTGTGATGTTTTGAGATTTGTTTATTTTTAAAATACGTACTTGATAAACGTTTTACTATAAATTTTCATTTAGCCAACTAATATACTGATTAAACTCCCTTTTGCCAATTTTAAATGTCAGGAATGTAAGTACTCCATGGAATCCATCCTCAATGTGGTTAAGGGTCACCTGAACTCCAGCTTTCTGAAGTCGGGTGACATACATGAGTCCGTCATCTCTTAAAACGTCATATTGACAAGTCATGACATAGGTCGGCGGTAAACCATGTAATTTGTTGTCCTCAGCAAGAAGGGGTGCAGCTCTCACATCTAGGAATCCTGGATATTTTTTAGCCAGCTCAGAACTACCATAAGTTGGATTCTTATAAACATGTCCTTTCTTAAACCTCTCAGGGAGCAAGGAGCTCCAATTAGCAAACTGGAGCAAATGACTTGATTCCACAGGTACATGTTGGTTGGAATGCATGGCTTTTTCAAGTGATCTGTCTGTAGTAAAATATTCACTCCAGGACCTGACCATGAGTGATTTAGGCAGGATTGGAAAATGTGAATTTTCTTGATATGATGGTGAAGCTAGATCAAGAGGCTGAAGGGCAGGATAAATTAAACACTGAATCTTGAGTTTGAGCTTGATATCTGGGTCATCTAAGAGCTGAAAAATAATTAAGATAACTTTTATAAATTATTTTCCTTTCAAAGCAATAAATTGCTCTAATGAGATCATCTATATATAAATTCATAATCTCAAAAAGAATCTAGTAACAGAAATATAACACCTCAAAAAACTTCTAAATATTTAAAATGTGCTTCTAGAACTATATGCTTCATAATTAAAGGATACTTTTAATTTTAGGCAAAATGGCTTTATTGTTCTTCTCTTCCAATACTTCAAAAGTATCTAAAAACTTCTTAGAAAATTATGGCCCTACCCTCTCTACCAAGAAATCATAACTAGAAATCCATAAACTTGAACATTTTCCCCCCTCTCTTTACTTCATATAAGAATTTCTTTAAATGTCCTAATATGCCAATAGGCTATGCCTTGGCAAGAAAGGATCACTCATAGGGTTTCAGACTTGACACTGAAGATAAAGTGACATTTGATTTTCAGCAATTTGAACAGGCTCTCTGTGTAAAACATTCTGTTAGCATCATCCTTACCTGTATCAGACCTAATGTACTAATACTTATAAAGATCAGTAGTCTGCAAAGAGAAGTGCAAAAACACCAAAGTGGACAAAAATAATGATCTATAAATTGGAAAGAAATATTAAAAAATACTTGAATTTTTGCAAACATGTACAATACTTTAAAGAGTAGATTTGCATATATTTGAAAGTGTATAATATACTTTTAAAGATGTATTTACTTTCACAGAAAAATAGAGATACTATAGAGTATAATTCCAAATATTTTACAAATGTTGATATTTTCTCCACATATTTAACTTCAGAGGTCAAAATAGGCCATTTTGGACATTTTGGAGATTACTTGTAAAGAACATAAAAGTCTACCAGGCATTTTTATATAAAAGAAGTTATCTGACCCTTACAACAGCTCTGTAAATTTGAAAGGGTTTGTTTACCTCTTACATGAGAAAATTGATGGTTACAAAGATTTAGTGTCCTGGCCAATATCATCACATCTGGAAATTACTTCATTTCAAGAAATCCCAGGAGGTCTCCTAGTGTTTAATCAAGTGCGCTTTCACCTGCATCATAGGATTCATAGCAATGCTAAGAAGTCCACATATGAGAAGGTTCAAAAATATGTTCTATGCCATGATTGGAACAAAGCCCAACAATACCATTTCATCTTGAGAATATTGTCCTAAGACTTGAGACCGAAAATATATTTTGGTGTGAAAAAATGTATAAATAAATATAACCAAAAAATAAATGACTCCAATTAAAAAGAACTTGCTTTAAATCTTTAGTGTATAATTAGACTCAACTAATAAAATCCAAACTTCTGTACCTGTGGCATTGGTTCAGGGTAGCGTAACCCTGGATCCATCTACCCATGGGTAAACTTTCTAGATCTTAAACAATCAATGCTTCTGTTCCTAAAAAAATAAAAGCCACTTTACACAAAATCTGAGATGAAAAGTGCTATTTGTTATTATTCTAGTACTGCCATTATGAAAATATCATTTAAAAACATCTGATTGTACTTGGGCAAAAAAGGAAAAGGAAATCTTTGAACACTTTCTATTTTTTCTCCTGGTAGACTTGGCAAGTAACATAGAAATATTTGAATTTGTTAATAAGTTTTCTAAAATTAGAATATTATTCCAGTAATAGAAGAATTTATAGAATGCTCAGAAAGCTCCATTGAAGATTATTGAATCTATCTGGTCCTCTATTAGAGTGATGAGGTTATTGTCTGAGCTCATATAATTTCTCATGCAGCTGATGAGTATTTTAGTGACATATATATAATTTTAAAATTATTTAACTAGCATATATATAATTTTTAACGAATAGATTTACATCAATTTGAACCTATTCTATGTAGAGGATTATCATTTCATTAAGATAGAAACAATAAATCATGACAGGATTGGCCTCATTTTAATATTTAAAAGATTCTTTTCAATATTCTCTTTAGTATTTACAAAAATAGTTACTATACTTGAATTTACATTTATATATTAATATATTTATTGAATAAGTTTTTAAGTAGATGATTTTAAAAACACACACACAAATGACAAGCATCATACCTGTTGCACAACTGCTGCAGCTAAATTCCCCCCAGCACTGTCTCCAGAAACACCTATTCTCTCAGGATTCACACCATATTTTGCAAGAACTGTTTTGCGTAAGAACCACTTTAGGGAATTATATACATCTTCAAACTGAACTGGGAAATGATACTTAGGTGCTAGTCTGTAACTGTGGAGAGAAAACATTTTTTTTGTCATTTACCTTTTTTTTTGCTTTTCTAAAGCATAGACACATCCTGGAAGAGCACATATCACAAGTGTACAACTGTATTAATTTTACAACTGAACACAGGCATATCCCCAGCACCCAGATCATCAGTAGAGTATTATCAGCACCCTAGAAACCTCCTTCATCCTCCCATCCAGCAGCTCCCCCAAACCATGAAGTGTCCACTAACTTTACTTATAACACATAGATGAATCCTGAATGTTTTGGTCCTTTAAATAAATAGAATCACACAGCATGTGCTCCTTTGTGCCCCCTTTGTTTGCTTGACATCATCTTACTGATTCTCATCCATATTGCTGCATTACGTCTATTTCTGTAAGGTACTCCATTGTGTCAACACATTGCAGTGCATTAATCGATTAAAATGATGTTTGCAGTCCTGGACTTTCACAAGCAGAGCTGCCATGAATATTCTCGTGCATGCTCTTTTGATGAACCTATGTATGCATTTCTGCTGACATAGATCTGTTAGTGCTATTGCTGGGCACAGAGTTATGCATATCTGCTTAGCTTTAGTAAATATTTCCAAAAATTTTTTCAAAATACCAAATTTATTCTTAAACTTACAGTGTTTAAACTTACTTCCTAGAAAGTGCATACACATGGTGCTTAATGTCTTTTCATTTTAGCTATGAGATTGAATACAAAGATTTCTCTTATTGGTTTTAATTTATGCTTTCTTGATGTAAAGTAACTTTTTATGTTTATGCGCCATTAGGTTATTCCTTTTTATGAGTTGTTTTTTCAATCTGTTCACCTATATCATTCACATACAATACAAGGCATTCATTTAAAGTGTCTAAATCAGTGATTTTGTATATATATTCAGAGTTGTGCAACCATCACCACAATCAATTTTAATATATTTTCATCACCCTGAAAAGGAAGTACTGCAATGTTTCTTTTTTTAAAAGAAAAAGATTGGTGGTCTCCAAAGAGGGGTACATCCCTGACCCTCTCTAGCCTAAACAACCACTAATCTACTCTTTGCCTCCACAGATTTGTCTTTTCTGGACATTCAGATAAATGGAATGATACCATAGCAGTCTATTGTGATTGACTTCTTTCACTTAGCGTGATATCTCCAAGGTTTATTCTTATGTAATATTCCTTTCATTGACAAATATTATTTGATTGCATTGAATTATCCATTCATTACTTAATGGACATTTTAGCTGTTACTGCTTTTGGGGTATTAGAAAAATGCTGTTATGAACAATTGTCTACATGTGTTTTTATATGGACATATGTTTTTATTTCTTTTAGATATAAACCTTGGAGTTGAATGGCAGGGTTATAGAGTTACTCTATGTTTAACTTTTTGAGGATGTGCCAAACTGTTTTTATAGTGATAGCAACATTTTACATTCTTATCGGCAGTATGGAGTATTCCAATTGCTCCATTTCCTTGTCTACACTTGTTATTAGCTGTTTTTTCATTATGGATATCTTAGTGGGTGTGAAGAAATCTAATTGTGGTTTTGAGTTGCATTTTCCTAATGATTAATGATGATAAGCATATTTTATTGTGCTTGTTGGCCATCTTAATTTTAATATTGTCAAAATTATCCATATTTCTATGGAGTTCAATAATTTATCATTAATATAAGTAAATAAATGCATATTTACAGGCAAGGCATGTGCTTGCATATAAATTTTAAAGTATATTTATCGTTTATTTACATGTGACTTATTAATCATTTTGATGACCGAAACACAGGTTTATGTCGTACAATGTCATTTGACTTGCCATCTTCAGAATAACCACCTTTAAAAACTAAAGTTGGTTTCCGGTGCCTGCCCATGCACAAAAAGTAAATAAACACAAAAGAATTAAAGTTTGAATGTAAAATAGCATAAGGGTAGGTTTTCTGCTTACCTTTTTCAATGTTATTCTGTCTAATTTTATATTTATTATTCATCATTTACAATCAAATCTTGAGCATGACTTGTTACAACTTTATAGTAATGATTTACTTGACAAATGGTCCTAACAATGTTTTTTTTCATAACTTTTCCTGCATTTTCTGAAGTGTAAGTATGAGCCTGCAACTCTCAAGTACATCTACCTAGCAACCCCCTTCTATTGTGATTCTCTACCTAAGCGTTCTTTCCTAACACTCTCTTATTCACTATTTGAAACTAACATATTGGCTTTTCCTATTTGTTTAATTTGGTAATAAACATTAATATTTCAGACTTATCAAATGACAAACTTTAGGATAAGACCATTTCAGAAATGATACCACTTAATCTTCACCAGCCCCTGAGGTAGGAATTATTTATGATTCACTTTAATAGAGGATCCTCTGACTTCAGGACATTCATTCCTAAAGATAATGTAAATGAAGGATGGAGATGAAATCCAGTAAAAATAGTTATGTGCATGGATGATATTGTTTAAATTTATGAGGAAAAGAATTTTTTTATCTCTTTATTCCTCAACCACACACATACACACACACACACACTGAAACATATACATACACAGAGGTTTTATTCTTTGACTCCAACTGATCCAGCCTGAGACCTTGCTTTCCATTGCCAAGTCAGTGTCATCAGGAAAACTTTTTTCTTACAAACACGTATAAGCCAAGAGAGTGGAAAGACTCGTTGTATGTAAGGCATCAGGTTTGAAAGCAAAACAACACAGCTCTTACTTGGTTGATACGACAACAGCATCAAGTCTGTCTGCTGTCCATCTTGACAGCTGGTCATAGATATTTAAAGCTGAAAGAAAAGCAGAATATTAATCAGAAAGGACAAATGAAGAGATATATTTTTCCTTCACAGAAATTCTGCTGTATGTGTTATATATTTCTGCAATTCTCCACCTGTTCCACATTAAAAATGTGAAAGAGACAAATTTAACATTTATCCATGAGTAAATACCCATCAGCAATTCAACAGAATTTGAGTTGCTCAGTGAACCTTCTGATTGTCCTTTTTTCCTTCTCTCTTTCCTTGTGAACATTTCCTCATTTGCTGTTCTAAACAAGTCTCACTTTTTACAAGCTAACTCAACTCCCATACTGGAGGAAATATTGATTTATCTCTTTGATAGGAAATGGGGATCACAAAGGTGAAAAAACAAGTTCTTGATTTGATCAGTGTCAAGTCTAGACGTGTGAGCCAAGGAGGTATAGAAGGAACTGTGACAATACAGAATGACCACCTGTGGCTGCATTCGAGAAATAGAAAAAGCTTTCAAAAATGAGTGGGTTAGAATTATGCTTCCTTAATGTATGGATGATTCAAAAGCTGGACCACCTTTACTTACTACTTGTGGTAGTTTGATTCCAGAGTCAGTTTGGCTAGGAAAAGGTGCTTTGGTTCTATTGCTGTGAACCTGAGTCAATGGCATGTGAACCTCATCTGTTGCTGATTCCATCTGCAGTAGGCTAGGAGGTGTGCCTGCTGCAGTGAATGATGTTTAGATTTAATTGGCTGAGGATTAATGAGAGACTCAATGTAGCACAGCCCAAGAGGCTCAGCGTACCTCTTCTCAGCACTTGCAGTTCAGCCCAGGTCTTTGGAGATGCAGAAAAAGATCACACCTGGGAAAGTTGTTGGAACCCAGAGGCCTGGAGAGAAGGTCAGCAGAGATCACCCTGTGTCTTCCCACATAAGAAAGAACCTCAGTTGAAAGTTAGCTGCCTTTCCTCTGAAGAACCAATGAAATAAATCACTTTTATAAAAGCCAATAAGTCTCTGATATGTTGCATTCTGGCAGCTAGCACACAAGAACACTACTCTTATTGCAACTACCATTGTAAAAATATATTTAGCTGAGACAGGTCCTTACCTCTTCTTCTCTTCTCTAGGATGAAGATGTGAAGTTCTTCTCATCCAATTCTGACCTTCCTATTCACATCCAATTCTCTGAATCCTCTTCCCTCCTATTTCCTTTGGAGCATTGCTCTATCAGTCAACACACCCAGTCTATCCATTTCTCTAACATATTTCTATTTATTGCCTTCATATCCTTCAGTCTACCAATTTGTCCATGTCTCTCCTATATAATAAAATAAAATAATATGTTCTGGCTTTACGCTCCTTTCAATCTGTCATTTTTTTGCTTATTCTTCACCTTAAGACACTTCAAAGCCAATAATCATTCTTTCCATTTACTACACTTCTCACTTTTTGTTAGCTGAATTATGTTGCTATGTGAAAATATTCTATTGAATCTCAACATTCAAGAGGCATATTTCCAGCCTTATCTAAACTTGCATCTCTATGCCACACAGTACTTTTAATTGTTACCCCTTTTTGAGACTATCATGTTCTTTGAGTTCCTTTCATTTGATTATCCCTTTAAGTGATTTTCCTCAGAGCTTTGCTGGTAGCTTATTCCTCAACTCAACTCATGTCTGCATTTCTCAAGGATAAGGCATGGCCTTGTCAGTCATCCTAAAGGAGATAAGACAATCACCTTTGATATTTCTTTCTCTCCCCCTCTGCCTCCC
Source organism: Myrmecophaga tridactyla (assembly GCA_004026745.1). Taxonomy (NCBI): domain Eukaryota; kingdom Metazoa; phylum Chordata; class Mammalia; order Pilosa; family Myrmecophagidae; genus Myrmecophaga; species Myrmecophaga tridactyla. The sequence continues at coordinate 44,479 of PVIY010017170.1, forward strand.
ACTTCTCTCTTTCTCAATGTCCCCTAACTTTACACTCCTTTGGAAAATTTTGCTTAATTTCAAGCCTGTAACATTTCTTATCTAGACTAATTTATTATTCCTCTCTGAAGCTCACAGTTCTTATCATAATCCCCAATTCAACCTGCATAACCTCAATCAATCAACATTCCAACCATCTGAGGTAGACAAGCATTCTGGGAACCAAAAGATTTAGATAATTTTCTCAGAGCCTTAAATTGAACTTTTATCATGGTCCTTCCACTTCCTATTTCTACTGGTTTTCTATACTTTAAAAAATCTGCACTCAGGGCTCCTTTTCTGTGACCCCAAGAAAGTAAAGAAAGAAGTCTGCAGCCTGCACACCTGATCCTGATAACTCTGATCTATTATATTCTATACTTGACACTTTGTTACACATGGTTTGATTGATTGTTTGACTAGTGATACCCTCTATTAGAATATAAGCTCCAAGAAAACAGGATTTGAAGGTGGAGGAATACAGAGTACTAGAACTCCCTCCTCTCCAAAACAGCTAATGATCAGGCCAAAACTGTCAGAAATAACAGGTCCAGAGCTCTGGAAGTCAAGGGAGTATTGTACAGCCTCCAGGGAAGTGTGAGACAAAGAGGCTGAGAAACTGCAGTAAAGAACTGTGAGAAACATCCTCCATGGCAGTGGCTGGCTCCCATCTCCCACAATCAAGGAGAGCTGCCTCAGGTCCAGTTTCAGTCTGACTACTATGGAAGGAGAGGGACGTGGAAGCCCTCTTACCCAAGAAAAGTTTGGAGGTGGGGAACCCCAAGTAATGATCACAGCTTTTGGTCAACAAATTGAGATCAATTTGTTTGGATATGAACTACTGTTTTAGGCCACCTGAGACAGGAACTACAGCAGCCTTTGTTTCAACACTGCCACTGACAGGGGCAAAGGCAGTGAAGGTTCAAGGATGCAGGGCCTCCCTAGGTCTGCAGGGAGCAGTATGCTGACGGGCACCATCTGCTGAGCAGGCCAAGAAAGCATGCTATGAAGGGCCATCAAAAAGGATTTTGCCATCTTTCCTGGGTCTCTTGCCCAGGCTCTTTGAAACTGCCACTTAACATTTTTGCTCTCTGATCCTTTTTTGGCTGAGACACATTGACTTGAAAAGGTCCTCTCTGGGGTGACACTCCTCCCAGAATTTGAACTGCAGGTAGAAGCAGCTAGAGGCAAAGAAAGCAGAGGGGGGGAAATACCATGGACTCAAAACAAAAACTAACAGAATAGATCAAGAATCTAGAGAAGAAAAAAGAGGATGAAGAAGCTTTCTGCCGGCAATGAAATATGGCAAATACTATGCAATTTTAGAAATTGTATATATTCCCATGGCAAGAATCGGATGAAGAAGAGCTGAAACAATCTGATCAGTGAAAGTCAGACAATTCTAATGGTCTAGATTAAGTTGACCCAAGGGCCAAGCAAAGAGCCTTAACACAAAGCCATTCAACGATAAAACCCTGGCCAAGAGAGAGAAACTAATCTTCACAGTAAATTCATCTACATAATCAGATGCCTAGACTACAGCAAAAAATAATAATCCAGACTAACAGACAGAAAGATACGGCCCAGTCAAAGGAACAAATTAAAAGTTTGAAGAAACAGAGAATTTGAAACAACTAATGAAAGATATTCAAGTAAATCTCCAAAATCGATTCAAGGAGATGAAGGAAAGTATGGTTAAAGAGATAAAGTATATTAAGAAGACCCTGGGTGAGCATAAAGAAGAATTAGAAAGCATGAAAAGAAACATAACATAAATTATAGGAATGAAAGGCTCAACAGAAGAGATTAAGAATACACTAAAGGCATACAACAGTAAATTTGAACAGGCATAAGAAAGAATCATTGAAACAGAAAGTAGGATCTTTAAAATCTTACAGACAGAAGAACAGATACAGAGAGTAAAGGGAAACATTGAGTAGGGTCTCAGAGATTTAAGAGACAGTACAAGTACTCATGGATATCCCAGAAGGAGAGAAAACAGAAAGTGGACAGAAAGAATATTTGAAGAAATAATGTTTGCAAATTCTCCAACTCTTATGGAGGACATAAATATATGTGTCCAAGAATTGCAACATACCTCAAACACAATAAATCCTAGTAGATATACTCCATGACACACATAAATCAGAATCCCAGATGCAAAAAATAAAGAGAGAATTCTGAGAGCACAAGAGAAAAGTGATTCTCACATACAAAGGATCTTCAATTAGACTATGTGACAAATTCTCAACAGAAAACCAGAATGTTAGAATACAGTGGTGTGATATATTTAAGGTACTGAGAAAGAAAGAAAAACTTCCAGATAATAATTCTTTATTCAGAAAAACTGTCCTTCAAAAGTGAAGGAGATTTTAAAGTATTCACAGATGAACAGAAACTGAGAGAGTTCTTCAACAGCAAAACTAGCCTTATAAGAAATACGAAATGGGGTTCTGCACGCTGAAGCAAAGAAAGAGGAGAAGGATGCTTGAAACAGACGGCTGCAATGAAAGATTTTCAGAAATGGTAACTAAAAAGGTAAAAAGAGACAAAAATAAGATATGATAGATAACAACCTAAGGTTAAAAATGGTTGAAAGGAGGATCGCCTGTACAGCAAACCAATGAAAGTTCAAGGATTTAACTTCCTAATCAAAAGACACACAAGGAGAGAATGTATAAAAAAACATGATTTTCTATATGTTGTTTTTAAACCCATGGGCACAAATAAGATTACAGTGAAATGTTGCATAAAAGATATTCCACACAAGCAGGAACAAAATACTAATATTTCTAATATTAGTATCTTAGAATATCAGGCAAAATAGACTTTAAAACGTAAACAGTTACATGAGACAAAGGAGGACACTATATATTTATAGAAGGGGCAAACCACCAAGCAGAAATAGCATCATAAATCATTACACCTTCTTTTCCAGAAGAATCTTCTCATGGATCACATTCCAGGATAGACAACATATTGGGTGACAAAACAAGTCTCAATAAATATAAAATGACTGAATTTATGCAAAGCACTTTTTCTGATCATAATGGAATAAAGCTGGAAATCAACAACAGGAGGAGAACCAGAATATTCAAAAATATATGGAAGCTGGGCAGGCCACGGTGGCTCAGCAGGCAGGAATGCTTGCCTGCAATGCCAGAGGACCTGGGTTCAATTCCTGGTGCCTGCCCATGTAAAAAAAAATATATATATATATATTATATATATATTATATTTATATATATATATATTCCATATATATATATATGGAAGCTAAAAAAGACACTCTTTTTTAAAAATATATATTCTTTGAGAACTATCCACACACATACAGTTTGACATTATTATACAATCAATGGCTCACAATATCATCACATAGTTGTGTATTCTTCACTATGATTATTTTTACAGCATTCACATCCCTCCAGAAAAGAAATTAAAATGAAAAAAGGGACTCATACATCCCATTTCCCTTAGCTCTTCCTCTGATAGTCTAACACACTTCAATCTACCTAATTTTTATGCTTTATCACCCTGTTATTACTTATTTATTTTTATCCTTATTTAATTTCTCATGCGTCCATATCCTGGATAAAAGGAGCATCAAACACAAGGTCTTCACAATCACACAGTCACATTATAAAAGCTATATAGTTATACAGTCTTCATCAAGAATCATGGCCACTGGGACACAGTTCAATAGTTTCAGGTACTTCCCTCTAGACACTCCAATACACCATAAACTCAAAAGGCATATCTATATAATGCATAAGAATAAACTCCAGGATAATCTCTCAAGTCTGTTTGAACTCCCTCAGCCACTGTAACTTTATTTTGTCTCATTTCTCTATTCCCTTTTTTGGTCAAGAAGGGTTTCTCATTCCCATGATGCAGATCCTGGCTCATCCCCAGGAGTCAAGTCCCACAGGATCAGGGAGATTTTCACCCTAAGAAGCCATGTCCTGCCTAGGAGGAAGGCAGTGATGTCACCTGCCAAGTTGGGCTAGAGAGGGAGGTTAGAACTGAGCAACAAAAGAGGTTCTCTCAGGGTGACTCTTAGGGATAATTATCAGTAGGCTTAGATTTTCCTATGCATGAATAAGCTTCACAGGGTAAGGATAACACAAACAGAGGGTCAAAGAGAAAACTGTAAGTGTAATCATTAAATATCTTGAGAAAAATAAAACGAGACTACAACATATCAACATTTATGGGATGTAGCAAAAGTAGTGCTGAGAGGCAAATTTATAGCCCTAAAGGCTACATTAAAAATAAGGAAATAGGTAAAATAAAATGTTAACTACACACCTAGACAAACCAGAAAAATCAATGTAAACTATTCTCAAAGCAAACACAATGAAAGAAATAAGAACAATTAGAGCAGAAATAAATGAAATCAAAAATAAAATAAACAATAGACAGAATCAACAAAACTGGAATTTGATTCTTTCAGAAGATCAGTAAAATTGACAAACCCTTAACTAGACTGACAAATAAGAAAAGCAAGAAGGTACTAATAAAATCATAAATGAGAGGGGTGCACTGCGACTGACCTCATTGAAATAAAAAGGATCAAAGGAGGATACTATGAACAATTACATGCCAAGAAATTAGACAATTTAGATGACTTAGAAATTACTTGAAACATATGAACAACCTACACTGACTCTAGAAGAAACAGAAGACCTCCACAGACCAATTACAAGGGAAGAGATGGAATCACCCATCAAAAAACTCTCAACAGGAGGGGGGGCCAAGATGGCGGCTTAGCAAGGTGTGCATTTTAGTTCGTCCTCTGGAACAACTACTAGATAACCAGAAACAATACAGAACAGCTCAAGGAACCACGATAGTGAACAAACAAACAGCACGCCCAGAACTGGAGCAGCTTAGACCGACGGCAACTCACCGGATCCGTGAGTTCCCCAAAGCCACGGCGGCCGGCGCCCGGTGCCCGGCGCCCCTCCCCCATAGGCGGCTTCACGGAGAGAAAGGAAATAGTAGCAGGGACTGAATCCAACCAAGCACCAATTGCGGCATTAATAAACAAATTCTGATTACGAAAAATAGGCCCCAGCTCACGCGAAACCGGGCAAGTCAGAAGTCGCTTATTGGGCTAACCGAAAAAGAGAAAAGGGGACAAAACGGGGGTTTTCGTGGCGGTTTCTACGGAGACTTGGCAGCCTCCGGATTCAGCGGCAGGACTTCTCGGGCTGCAACTGCCCCACACACAGGCAGAAACAGACTGCTCTCAGGGCTGTCTCCCACATGCGCCTTCCCCAGGGGAGGGGTGAAGCCCAACTTAGGTGGAATCCCTCTCTCAAAGAACGCAGAACCCAGGGCTTGGCAAATTGAAGCCATTAAAACCAGCCTACAACCTCTCCTCTGTCTCGACCACGCCCCCAGCAGGGAGAGCCTTCCAAAGTTAAAGGAGACACGACATCTTTTGCTGGTGGGACCCGCAGGCAGACAAGTGCCACCTACTGGGCAGGATAAGAAAAACAGAGCCCAGAGACTTCACAGGAAAGTCTTTC